>BSBK01014724.1:0-25855 GCA_027943335.1 Chamaecyparis obtusa | reverse complement strand
TATGTATGTATGTATATATATGTATGTATGTATGTATGTATGTATGTATGTATATGTATGTTATATATATTATATATATATATATTATTATATATATATATATATATATATATATATATATATATATATATAACCCCATCATGCCAAAGTTAAAACTAAATTGGTGAGACAATACGAGCTTAATTCACCATTTTATATGTCACCTTACATAACATAATCCCATCATGCAAAAAATTAAATTCAAAATTGGGGAGACAATTGTGTGCTTAATTCACCATATTTGAAATGACCTTACAATTATCAAAATTTGAGTACGGCCTTAATTCACTGTAATGTCATCTTTTTACAAAAAATACTATAATCACACTTCTTTATGTAGCACCTCCAATAGATAATTCAACTTAATCAGTTATACCAAAATCATAGTCAGCACAAATAAGTTAGCTTTGCCATAACAACCATAGTTACAGAATTTGTGCAAATATTAACACAAGAGACCAATTAGTAGTTGCTAAATCAACTGATCATGCATGAAACTAGCTTTAATGAAAAATTACAAAATACTCAAGATTATGCAACCTAGGAAGTCTCTCTAGTTCCCAATCCTAAATTCAAGTCTGGTATAGAAATAGAATGCAAAGTTGAGGCCACCAAAGTAGAGGAATCTTCTCCAATAGATCCAACATTGCAAAAACCACTTGATGAATAGCATTGATACTTTCCTTATTCAGGAATCCCCCAAATTGTTGAAGGGAAATTTTGAAAGGATGGAATGATTTCCATTGCAAAGCCCTTTTAATAATTTCATAGATCATGAACACAGAATGCTCTCTCAACATAGCATGGTGATGGAAATATCCCACAATCAGAGTAGCCCCACCCACAGGTCATACTTTTGCAATGCTATCCTCTATTTAAAATTTTGTAGAAAAATGGGCTTCACATAGCAGCTCACTACTATATCCAAAGATGATGGTGATTGCGACAAATCTATGAAATTTTGAGAAAAAAACTAAGAGAATTTGTGATGGAAATATGATTCTCTAACTAGAGGAAAGAGGACATCATGGCCAATAATCCTCCTTATGCCATGAAAGATATGTGGCCTATCACAATTAAACATGACAGCTAACATATCATCCCTAAAGGGCCAAGAAATGACTCCTCCCAAATCTCCACTGGTAGAAAAATCCAAAAATTTCTAGGATAGTATTTCATGGGAAGGGAGTCGCATGTAGTGTAGCCTTCAATAGTTGCACTAGCACCCACCAAATAAAAAGACCGAGCAGACATGGCTGATAAATAGAGAAACACCAAGAAAGAAAGAAAACAAGGAACACAGGATCTAGCAGAGCCTCTGAAAATAGAGAAAAGGAAATGAAAGGTGGAGGCTTTGGAATGAAATAAATAGGCTAAAAGATGAAGCAACTATACCTAGACATACTAATTAATGGCATGCCCTAAAAATAAATGAAAAAGATCTTTGTAGAGATTGGAAAATATATCACACAACCAACTGATCGATATATATGATGATAGTGATATCCGAAGCATGGGAAGTGCCAACAGATCATAAAATAGGATTAAGAGAACATACAGACAATGGGCTAGGTGTGTGAAGATGAAAATGAAAGACTGAAGGAGGAAAAGAACCTTATAAAACTGCTGTGATATAATCATGCAAAAAGGTGGAGGTCATCATCAAATCAGTTACTTCTTTAAAAAAGTACAAGTGAGAATTAAAACAAATCCCAATATAATAGAATAATCATTCCCTCATACAAGACATCAACCACTTCATTGATTAGCTCAAGAGCTAGTACCCAGAAGTCAAGTCACATTTGATAGAAATGGCCCATTTACAACTAGTATATTAGCTTGTAATGTAGTACCTGACTAAGCTCAAGCCCACTTGTCAAAATACAATGTACAAACAAACCTAACACTTCCTGGCCACGTGGGATCAACAATTCAAGAAATGACAATACTAACATCCTATAACCACTTTCAATGATATAGTAAGTATCAGTGCTACAAAGTGTAATATACCAAATTGCCAACACAATATTAAGTGTAGGCTATAGTTTGGATGATTACAATATTTCTATACCAATTAGTGGCCACCACTTCACTAATTAGTATAGAAACAAACCCCTTAAAGTAAAAAGATAGACTGAATCTATTATGCTGAAAAAATATCTTAACATACTTTGAATGTTGTTTCCATCTATCATAGAGATTCACTATGACTCTCCATGATAGATGGAAAACTATCAATTCTATCATCAGATGAATTGGAATTCAAGAAAATTTGTTACAACCATAGTTTGCTAGAATATCTGCTAATTTGTTACCTTCTCTAAAAGTATGAGAAAGAGAGAAAATGAATTCCAGGGAATCAATGAGATCCCATATTTGTTGAAGAATATAACCCCAATTGCCAATTATGAATAGATCTATGAATGTAGGCATTAATAACAACTGACGAGTCACCCTCAATGTGTAAATTAGATATTGGAATTCTCTTTGCAAGCGTCAAGCCTTCAAGCAATGCAAGAGCTTCCTCCATATATTAGTGCCTGAATTAATAGGGGAAGCCATGTATGCCACGATGCCGCCTACATGATTTCTATGACAAGCTCCAATCCAGACTATCCAAGATTCCCTCTCAAAGAGCCATCAAAATTAAGTTGGTAGCAAGAAAAATAGGTGGGACCCATTTCATTAAGGATCTCATTAAGGGGACTTTCTAATCCTGGGGAAAATCAGACAGAAAGGCAGAGAAATATATTTCCAATTATTCAACACCTAGCTGTCCATGAAGTAAAGACTAAGTTAGTGTTAAAATGACATGATGTCCTACTATTAACTTGCTCTGAAATGAGTCTTTCAATTGAAGAAATAATATCATTAAGACCAGAGACCTCTTTTCTAGAGATACATTTGTTACATTCCCACCAGATGGACCAGATAACCAAGGAGGGAATGACTCTCCATAGGCAAGCAAAGATGGGAATTTGAAAACAAAGAGGACTAGGATTGAAAGAGCTCTCTAATAGCACTAGGAAGGGGAAAGGAAATAGAAAGTTTATTCATAAAAAACCCCCAACATTGATAAGAGAATGGGTACTGGACAAAAAGATGATCAGTTGATTCCTCTATATTCCCACATAAGACACAAGAGAAAGGATTTTGCTATATGCAGCTTAGTGAGTCTATCACTGGTTAGCACTCTATATTGAATAGCCATAGAGGTAAAAACACCAGCTTTGGGAAGTATACTATTATCCCAACAAAATTTGGAGGCACGTTGTGAGTTCTGCTACACATCAGATTGAAGAAGGGTCTCCTATCTT
Source organism: Chamaecyparis obtusa (assembly GCA_027943335.1). Taxonomy (NCBI): domain Eukaryota; kingdom Viridiplantae; phylum Streptophyta; class Pinopsida; order Cupressales; family Cupressaceae; genus Chamaecyparis; species Chamaecyparis obtusa. Next base: position 22,499 of record BSBK01014724.1, on the reverse strand, counting down.
GCCTTAATAGAATAGGATACCTGCTTAGAAGGACATCACACAAGTCTATCCTTTCCTTAGAAAAGAAAACTACTCTCTTAGATAGGAGCATCGCAAACACCTTTGCAAGGTTATATGGTAGAGGCTGGAAAGCAGTGTTCTTCCAAGCAACCTTGTGAGAAATCTGTTACATGATCGATATAATCTACTAGGAAATCTCCCCAGTGAAGAGAGGAAATCATCATGACTTCATACATAGACGCTGAGGCACACAATGGCGGCTGACCATTCCAGGAATCTTGCCAAAAAAGGACTTGTAAGCCATTATATATCTGCCAGGATAGATATTTCATAACTATTTCTCTAGATGCCATCATGAATTTCCATGTATGTGAGCCAGAAGGGGGATTACTTTATCATAATAATTACTTTTGTATATGTCAATTACTTTAACATATATGTATGACAGTGTTTGTTAAGTTTAAAATATGAATGTCTTTTGGATATCGACTTTAGTATATCTTCAATTATTTAGAACAAGTATTGTTGCATATCAATTTATAGTTCTCAGACCGATGTTTTTCATTTTTTCTTTGTACACCTGATAGTTGTTTAATATACATTGAATTGCATTCAATGTTAACATGTTTTAGTTGGTAACAGTTAATCAAATGAAAAGCATAGATGAACATGTATTTTATTAACTTCTTCATCACTTCATCAATGTATCTTATGTCAGACCATCTCGTACATAAGATCTACCATAGGCTCAGATGTTGAAAAATCTATGTTAAATGTATGTATCCTATTTTCTGAGTAACTAAATTCAATTATAGACATTTGGGCATGCAAGAAACATCAATCATTTGGTGCAAATAATGAAATAGTGCTATGACCATATGTTACAAATACTTATATGTATCCTTTGATAAAGGTTTTCTAAAAATGTTTTCTATATGTATTCACTTGTCAACTAATTAAGAAGGCTTTAATAATTGGTAAAGCATAATTTGTAGCCTGGATAGTTTTAAGTCTAAGGTGAACAAGATTGGCTGCACCATCCATTTGTGAAAATGACTCAAATCAGACTCCCTTGAAGTCAAATTTGATGCCCTTATTCAAAACTTGAGTGGATTAGATTTACCATTGCACATCATCTTAGGCTAGAAGTATTGTTAATTCATGATATTGTAACTAGTAATGCATAAACCTAGGAGTTGGTTCGTTCTTTTGAATAGACTCTTGACCTTCATGCATGGTAGTTATTAGACACCTGATGTAGTTATATGCTCTATTTACATGAGCACTTTGTAAATCCATAACCATTATTTGAATATGTGAACAAATTCTTTCTGCATTGTCATTCACTTTTTATTAATATTTTCTATATTAGATCATTGGTTGCACAATATTTAGACAAAATGGTTTAATAAGAAAACATTCAATGACTATGGAATATAGCAAGATAATTAGCATTCATGTAAACATGGAGGTGCTTGTAAGAATATTCTTTTCTATAAACAATAGAACCTTTAAGTAAAGCGTTTACCAATACTAGTGTGTTAAATTGTTCCATCAGGATAGCTAAGTGAGTATATGCATCATTGGAATTCAATTTTAATACCTCTATTATATAGCCTATGAAATAGAACAAGTTAAACTCTACTCCTAAAGAGAATCATTAAGCCCATAACATGTTTCTACATATGCAGAGAAATAGAAATTGTCTGAATCTAATGTTCTTCCCAAACTAACATTGGTTATGCATGCAAAAAGGCTTTTATTTTTAAAATAAAATTATGTATTATTAATTTATAAAAATTAAGATGATAAAATATAATTATTTTTTTACAAATTTTTAATTTTAAAATTATAATCAATTTTGTTGCTTGTTTTTTTTTTTCTATATTTTTGAGTTTATAGTCAAGTTGAAGTAGAAACTTAATAATTCGCATAACAATGTTACAAACAAGTTATGAAATATATAAATTTTGATATGAAAACTTTATAAACAACTTAGCACTTATATTATAGTAAATTGAAAACCAATTACATGTGCACATTTTGTTTCAAATAAATTGGGATACATTAAAAGTTCATATTTTTATATGATTCCAACAAACGAACATAATTAAAATACAAATAAATGCAATTAAAATGGTGTGGAGTCCTCATAAAAAAAATATTTTTGCCTTTACCATTGACACAATCTCAGCCATAGTAGCCTCTTGAGAGCGCAAACTACATTGATGATCTTCATTGACAACTAGTGCAAATGGTCTGACATATTCATTTGAGACATCATCTACCCACCTAAAGTAGTCACAATCATTGTTTCCCTACAATATCAACTTTACATTACTACATACTATAATGTATAATATGTACATTTTTTATAAACATAAAATACATGTTCATTACCAACCTTCTTGCTAAGTGGACAGGTCCAAATTTTCTTTCTTTGTGTTTGAGGTTTTCAAAATGCAATGTCCTTCATCACAGTAGTAGTGTGGCACATTAAGGACAACCATTGATATCCTTCACAAAACTGTAAAAGACAAACTCATGTAACAATGCTAAAACATAAATTGTATAAATTATAAAAACTCTATTATGGTATTGTATTGGTGTATATACGTACTATAAAATGATTGTTCAGTTCTTACGATTCCCTATCTTAAATTATAATGAGAGAATTATTGAATACCATTATTTAGTTTAGATCTTTGTCCATTGTAAGAGAACTATTTCTTCATGCTTGGATTACATAAGGATTATTATGTTATCTCAGTTTGTTTAGAAATGATATAATGTGATTTTTCATTTCAACATATTATAAATTATTATGTGTAGTAATTTTAATTAGGTTATAGGATATATAAGCTTGTATTGATATATGACTTATGAGTAGTTAGAAAATACTACCCAGACATATGCCATGCGTTTAGATGGTATTTTGATAATAAAGTTAAACACCAGTTGCGAAGATAGCTTTCATTGACATAATTGAACAACTATTAGGTACCCCAGTTCCCAAGTATTAATTGATATGCTAAAAATACTCGGTTAGAATCATGGAAGTGTAACTTATATCGATAACCAAAAGTCATTTATATTTAAACATAAAAAATGGTGGCATACATATCTATATATGTAATTTTTGAAAGATATAAACACTATATATTTTATTTTATAATAGTCTTATCATTATATTTTTAATATTATGTATTATAGATCTATTTAGATTTATTTTGTATTTAATATCCTAATAAATAATATTTTTCATGTTGGCCCTAGTAATTATGAATTGCATCTTTAAAGTATTAGTAGGAGAGAAACAAATAAGGAAAGATATATGTACAAATTGACTACAATTATAGTATATTTGACTGAAATATTAAGCATATTTGATTGAAATATTAAGTATATTTGAGTGAAATATTAAGACTTTTTGAAACATACAAATCAAAGAGAAAAATCAACTTGACATTTATTTGTAGATGTTAAAATTAAAAGATATCTAGTATATTTTCAAATTGAAAAAACTTACAGTCTTAAAGTATTTCATTAGGAATGATGGGTTGACCGTTCATGGGATTCAAATCATCGAACCGATAAAGATGTCTGAGGCCCACCTTAGGCCCACATAGTGATCCCGATTTCTAGACTTAGTTTCTCATTTTGGTTATGTTTATTGAGATACTTGGAACTCTTTCGATCTACTATTATGTTGTGATGGACATGTTAGACTTTACTTTTTGTTGACTCTGTATGTGAATCCATGATTAATGGATTTGAATTTGACCGTGTTAGATTATATTATTATATGATGTTATGAGAACCTGATAACTAGATTATGGATGATCTTGATTTCATTTCAATTATTCTATTGAATCACGAATTGAATTGTGAAAATGGAATTTATTTGATGTGATTATTGAATCCTATATGATTACGTGCAGATAGTTGAATTATGACATTTCTTTCTGTGTGATTGAATGTTCAATTGAATTGTGTTAGATCATTGCTTTCTGTATGATTCCTTTTATGCAATTGAGTTAAGATTAATGTGTGGATATTACATCTTGTATGTTTATAAATGATGGTTTTCTTCCTTGAATTACTGATGCTGCATTTAGGTTTTACAGGTGGAAGGACCATTGAAACATTTGGGGAAACCACATTGAATGCTTGTGCTATTAGTAAAGCCAAGGCCCCGTTTATTGAAGAGACGAGGGCCTCGTTGTGAAGGGTTTTATTTTGTAACTGTAATGTGAATGTATGTGTAAGATTGTTAAGTGTTGTAATATGTTGGACATACCTTAATTGTGATGTTAATTATGTGAGTGTCACTTGACACTAGAGTTAATTGTTAACTAAGGTATGTCATGTGATTGGAGTGCGAGAGCAAGTCCTAGAAGCTTCCTTGGGGGGGTATTCTAAGTGCATCCTCTTGTCTTAGGACCCCTAAGTGAAGTCATACCTTACATTTTAATGCATAAACTAAACCATTGTTTTTGGTGGGTTAAATGGGACCCTAGGGGTAGTTTCATGCATTTTTAGGTAGCCCATTCCTTGTACCCAAAGGTTAGGGGTAATTTTGGCATGGGAAAAGCCATATTTTGACCTTTTGTCCCCTCTAATAGTGCCCATTTAATCTTGAACGAATTTGCAACTTGCATCATGGAACCAGAAGTACTTCCTAGGACCATCTTTATGAGGGTTGTGGAGAGTTGGTAGGGGGTCCCTTTTTAGTAAAACTTTTAGAGGGGTTTGGGTTGTTCACCCACACTCTACCTTTAGAGACCACTAAACTTGGAGAAGGGAAAAGCTAAGGATAAAAGAAGGAAAAGGCTCAAAACTTCATCATTTTGCATTGGATCATAGGTTGGAGGATATTGCTCTTCATCTCTCTCATTTTTTTGTAGATGAATCTTGTAGTTGTAATTTTTTTGTTAAGCGTTTTAGCTCCCCATGGTTGGTCATGGTGAGAGCATGAAATGGAATTTGTATTTTCTTTTGTGATGGTGTTTTGGGTTGTTTACTCTTGGCTCGTTCACCCTTGGGAGGGAATAACAACCAAGAGGGGGTGTGGGAATGGAGGCAACTCCATGTGTAGAGTCTCCTCCATGTGTGGGGAAGGATAAGCTTGGGTGTGTTGTTCCCAAGTAACCTTTGCATTTGAAGCCTAAGGGGCATTTTTGGGGGCATAAGGAGGGATTTGGCCTTATTTTCCATTGATATGTGATACGTTGTTATGGAGGTCCATGTGTGGCCCTTAACATCATTTATTGTGGTCCATGTGTGGCCTTATTATGGCATTGGCTTCTCCATGAGTTTTTCCCACTCTCACCCCATTAAAGGATCAGATTTGATCCTATGTTTTATCCTTGAGGGATTTCGGGATCTCTTTGTTGGATTTCATGTCAGTGCTTGTGTTTGAGTATGTATCCTATTCTTTGTGGTTTCCCCAAGCTTGGGGGTGGACTCATGAGAGGCCTAGGATGGGAGGTGAGCTCCCATGGTCATTCCCTTGCCTTGTATATATTTGCAGATTTGTGGAAGCTCAAAGAGTAGCTATCAAGCAGGTTTTCATCTTTTGGGTGGTTGTTGAGAAGACAACCCGTTTATTCCTTTGTGAAATCTCTCTTTGTATTTAGACTTCTATTTTTGTAAGAGAGATTGTAATGCTTTTTACTTGGAGCTATTGTGAAGATGAAAAAGATGAGAGACTATTATTTATTTGATCTCCCATTGTGTGGCATTAGCAATTTGCAATACTTTATTGTAACTATGAAGGTGCAATCTTATTTGATGTTTGTGTAAATGTTTGGAGTGAAATTTCATATTGTTTATGATGATTCCTTGCATATATTATAAAGAATCTCTCTCTCTCTCTCTCTCTCTCTCTCTCTCTCTCTCTCTCTCTCTCATGATAATTGGAAAATACTCTCTCTTTGCAAATGAGTTATCAACATTGATAGAATAAATATTGTAACTAATTCATTATGATTCCATATTTGGGTTGATATAAGAATATCGTAGTATCATATAAGATGATTTAATTGTCATGATCATTGAAAATAATCTCTATATATGATTCATATCACTCTTTTAGTCCTATAAATTGTAATGAAACAACTAAGAAGAAATGAACAAATTAGTTTTTATGTTGATATCTCAATTGATTTGCAATCAGACTATATTTAATCCTTATTGATACACTATCAATTTTAAGTCTATAGACTTACTTATGCAATAAGGAAATTAGTAAAATGATAAAGCTATTTTATTCATGGTTGTGAAGGAAATAGATAATATTCTCATACTTAGGAAAATTAATTTTCAAAGAGAAGTTGGTTTTCAACTCTCTAGAAATTGTATGGGAAAAGAATTCCCATACAATCTCTTACCGCAGTCCTATTTAAATAATAAATCCTGCCACCTCAACATGCAATAAACAAATAAATTAACATTGAAATATATCCCCCATACCTTATTTAATACTTCCCCCTAAACTAGGTGCATGTGGAGGGAGGTCTTGACTTGCATAAAGTTTCCAACCTTGTGATTGGTCAAGTGTGTACTTGGGATAACACATCATCAAATCCCCTTCACTTTATGTCTTCATAAAAATCATGCAGGACTTGCCCATGCTTTGAAATTAAACTCAAAAAAAATTGATGAAGTTACTCCTTTATGACATGGGAAAGGAGTGGGACCCACTTCCCACTACCTTTCCATGTCTTCCCTCTTCCCCATGCAAGTAGGTGTAGGTCTTTGGAAGAGCATTTAAAATTTGTTGAAATTATCTTCCCTCCTCCATTTGATGCGTACCCCAATGTCCTAGATGTTGGGTGATGTGTGTGGAAAGATGTGATGGGTTATAGGTTGCTTAGAGTAGGGTGGTTGATGGGATAGCTAGGCTAGTTTGTAGGCAGCCTAGGAAGATTAAATTAATGAGTTGGTTTAGTGCATAAGTAGTGTAGATTAGATAGTTTAATGAATGAGTTATAAGTATAAGTTAGTTTAGGATGTTTCTTAATTAAGTTATTTTTGTATTAAGGACTTGTTAGAAATTTTAATAAGATATTGTTAGGGTATGTTTTTAATTATTTATTTAGTTGTATTTTGTTTCTCTATTTTCCTATTATAAAGTATATGTACATATATTAATTAATTAATAATTATATTAATTAATTAATATATTATAATTATTAATTAATTATATATATATTTATGTTATTTAATCTATATAATCATTACTTCCATATCATTGTTTAGCTTTTTAAAATCATTAATTAGATAATAATTATATTAATTAATTATTAATTTGTAAGTATTAATTGATTTAACATTTATCTATTTCTAACGGATATTGGGTGAAGATGATTATTTAATTTTTGCAACCAAAATTCTCGTAAACTGAGAATCTAATCATCATAATCAAATTGGCCTTGATATAAACAAAATTGGAAAATGGTTAACCTATTTATAGAATTAACGTTATTAAATAAACATTCAATTCCTCTTAGATAACCTATAAACTTTATAGATCGATGATCTACGATATTGATCGAGAAGGTGGTCAACGATCTTCTTCGATTATATTGATATCATCTAGCATCCTATGGATATTAAAACAACATTGTTGATGTTGATCACCTGAATCTTTTATGACCTCGTTGTTGACTCCTCTTACCCGCATCTTAAGCATGGAACTTTTAACCTTTTAAAAAATAATTTGTTGGTTGTGTTTTGACCTGAACTTTTGGGCATCACATTTTGGTATCAGAGCATTGGGTTCAACTATAGAAACCTTTGTGCCATTACACTTTGCAAGGAAAGTATTCATGTACGCATAGTAACCCTTTAAGTTATGTATGTGAGGAGCATGTGTGAGTACATTATGGAATGGTCATACCAACATCATCGTGTGTGGGTGCCCTAGGATGGCTATGGGAATACCTCGAAGAAGCCAAACCCTTATAACATCGAAGTGATGTAGAAACTAGGTAGAATGGCCTAACCATTTCAGTATGGGGTGGAAAATTATTCTATACCCTCGCAAGATTTACATTATTAAGTTATAGTGGGGCCCATGCCATGATGTAAATATTTTTTTATATATATATATGATGGAAACACTCTAGGATCATCGAAAATTTCTCCTTGTATAGATTAGGACCTTCTCGAAGCATTGGGAACTTATGATACAGCTTGGGAAGGCTAATTGGTCATAGGAGATGGATGATGGTAACCTATGTTATGAAAAGCATTGTAGTACCAGAGTAAGGTAAAGGAGACTCGTTTAATTATTGCTTCAGAAAACCAAAGTATGGTGCCCCTAGTCGAGGTATAGATTGAATCACCTATGGATATGTAAGTTAAAGGTTGAAATTCCTCAGTATTCTATGGTGGGTACTCCTTTTGGATTTGATGTCAGTTGTTTCATTTTGCTTATGGTCTTCCTGAGTCATTTATCTTCTTGGTGGAACTTTCTACATATTGGACTGGTACCTTTTTGTTTTGTTTTTTTTTCTTTGATTGGGTTTTGTCACCAACTGTATAGTTCTTATCTTGGCAGTTGCCACCATTGATTTTTTTAATTGAAATGAGCTCACTTTTTTATTCGAAGTTGAAGCAGACAGATTTCCTTTTTGATAATTACTTGTATCTATTTTTGGGTGACTATTATGAGCATTCTATTTTGCTGCCAGTCCTATGTCATTTGTACCCATTTTGTTTTAAAGAGTCCCACCAATCGTGTGTATATGAGGTAACACCTAGAAAGAGATATTATCCCATGTCAGATCGATAGATTAGATCCATGCCCTAATATGATGAATAACAAAAATGATTGGTTTCCTTCTAGTTGAAGTAGGTGAAAGTTGGTGATTTTGCAAACCATGGTGGTGTAAATTATTTTATAAGACATACAGTTTTGTAAGTGGCCTTGCACGGGTGTTAGTGTTATGAAGTTCATCCTTTGGGTAATCATGTACCCTAATAGGAAAGATCTATGATGTCATGATTGACCTTAAGAGATCGATGACTATTGAATGTTATAAACTTCCCTAGTAGGGGAGTTGACCACTTCAATAGACCTTAGGATTACCCCATCGGGATCATATGATGTAGTACTTGGCATCGATTGGCTATACGCCCACAGAGCCAAGCTAGATTGCCACCAAAAAAAGATAGAATGTTTGGATGATGATGGCATGGCTACAGTTATTTCAGGGGTTCAGAGATCGGTATCTTTTCACATGATATCCACTAGGCAACTTAAGAGGTGCATGCGGAAAGGGAGTCAGTTATTTGCCATCACTATCAGTGACAGAGGGGATGAGGATGAGAGTGAGACTTCTCTTGAGGACCATTCCATCCTCCAGGAATTTACAGATATTTTTTCGTCAGAGTTACCTGGTATGCCTCCTCACAGAGTAGTTGACTTTCACATAGACCTTGTGCCAGGAGTTGAGCTAGTATCCAGAGTGCCCTATAGGATGACTACGAATGAGCTTAATGAGCTCAAGATTCAGCTTGAGGAGTTGTTAGAGAAGGGACACATTCATCCTAGTGTTTCTCCTTGGGGTGCACCAGTGATCTTTGTTAAGAAGAAGGATGGGACACTTAGGTTGTGCATGGATTACCGACAGTTGAATAAGGTTACCATTAAGAATCGATACCCCCTTCCTAGGATTGATGACATATTTGAACAGTTGCAGGGTGCCTGTGTATTCTCCAAGATAGATCTTAAGTCAGGGTACCATCAGTTGAGGATAGTTGATAGTGACATTCCTAAGACCGCATTCTGCACTAGGTATGGCCATTATGAGTTTACTATGGTACCTTTTGGTCTTATGAATGCCCCAGCTATTTTCATGAGCCTTATGAATGGTGTATTCCACACCTTCCTTGATAAGTTTGTAATAGTGTTCCTAGATGATATCCTAATATATTCCAAGGATGAGAAGGAGCACGAAGGTCACCTGAGACGGGTTTTGCAGTGTTTGAGAGATAATCAGTTGTTTGGAAGCTTGTCGAAGTGTTCCTTCTTCAGAAAAAAGGTTAAGTATTTGGGGCATGTCATATTTGGTGATGGGATCTCAGTAGACCCATCAAAGATAGAGGCTATTATGAATTGGCCAGCACCTACCATAGTGACTGAGGTCAAAAGTTTCATGGGACTAGCCGGTTATTACAGATGATTTTTTGAAGGATTTTCTAAAGTGGCACATCCTATCTCTTCCCTTCAGTGAAAGGGGAAGAAGTTCGAGTGGACAGAGAAGTGTGAGAGAGCTTTTCAAGAGCTCAAGAGAGTACTCACCAGTGCACTGATTCTTGCAGTGCCAGATCCTTCAGCAGAATTTGTGGTATGCACAGATGCTTCTTTAGATGGATTAGGGGTTGTCATTATCCAGGAAGGGTGAGCTATTGCTTATGATCTAGAAAGCTTAAGACTCATGAGATAAATTACCCTACGCATGATTTAGAGCTTGCAGCAGTGGTACATGCCTTAGTGCGATGGTGTCACTTCCTATTAGGTCACCATTTTGAGCTTCATTTAGATCATCAAAGCCTTTAGTATATATTTACCTAACCAAACCTTAATGCTTGACAGAGGTGATGGATGGAGTTCTTATGTGAGTATGACTTTGATGTCCACTACATCAAGGGGAAGGAGAACATGGTTGCAGATGCCTTGAGAAGGACATGACATGATATCTATTCTATGATTATAGGCACAGATTTGAGAGGTCGGATCCTCCATCATCTACAAGAAGATGAGTGGTATACCGAGGTTTGTGAGATGATTCGATCCCAGAGACCCTTGGAAGGGAAGTATGTTGGTTATACTTTAGATTCCGATGGGCTTCTACGCCATCGAGAGCCTATCTATGTACCTTCTACCAGAGATTTACATGCATTCATTATACTTGAGGCTCACAAAGCACCTTATGCAGCACATCCCAGGGTTAGGAAGCTACATGCAGATTTGAGATGACTATATCATTGGCCAGGCATGAGATAGTGGCTAGATGTCTTGAGTGTCAGCAGGTTAAGGTAGAGCACCACCATCCTAGTGGACTTCTGCAGCCACATGAGATTCCAGTGTGGAAGTGGGAGGTTATATCCATGGATTTTATAGTTGGTCTTCTGATGTCTTCCTAATGCCATGATGCTATTATGGTGATGGTGGATTGGTTAACTAAGGTAGCCCACTTTTTTCAGTTTGTACTACCTTCACAGCACCCGCAGTAGCCCAGGTGTTCTGATGAGACATTGTCAGACTTCATGGCATACCTCATAAGATCACCTTAGATAGAGACTCTCTATTCACTTCATCCTTTTGGAGAGAGCTTCAGGCAACATTGGGCACCAGGCTCAATTTCAGTATAGCTTATCACCCTAAGACAGATGGGTAGACTGAGAGGGTCAATTAGGTTTTAGAGGACATGCTACACATGTATGTTATGGACCATCAGACCAAGTGGGAGGAGTACCTACACTTAGTAGAGTTTGCCTATAATAATGGGCACCATGCATCTTTGGGTATGCCTCCTTACCAGGCATTATATGGTAGACCTTGCAGGACCCCACTGAGTTGGGATAGGATTGAGGACAAAGTTTCTATTGGTCCTGAGTTAGTCTGAGACATGGAGCAGTAGGTCACCCTGATTAGGCAGCGTCTCTTAGAGGCTCAAGATAGATAGAAAAAGTATGCAGATGCGAAGATGATAGACCGAGCCTACCTTGTGGGAGATAGAGTATTCCTGAGAGTGTGACCGCACAAGAGTCCAATCCATTTTGGGAAGGGCTCTAAGCTCACACCCTATTTTTTTGGTCTATTTGAAATCCTAGAGAGGATAGGGCCCGTTGTTTATCATCTAGCCTTTCCACATAACCTGTTACGCATCCACGATGTGTTCCATGTATCAATGTTGTGAAAATATATTTATGATGAGTCTCATATAATTGATTGGGATGCCTTGCAGGTGGATTCAAATGGCCAGCTAGCCCTAGAGCCCATTCGCATTTTGACTAGACAGACATTGGGACTTCGAGGCAGAGAGCTGGACTAGGTTAGGGTCCAGTGGGATTGCTATGATAAGGTCATAGCCTCATGGGAGGGTGCAGCTCAGATGAGGGCCCAGTATCCACACCTCTTTGATGAACTCCAGGAGGATGTTCATACCTAGAGGGGGTGGATGTGAGGCCCACCTTAGGCCCACATAGTGATCCTGATTTCTAGACTTAGTTTCTCATTTTGGTTATGTTTATTGAGATACTTGGAACTCTTTCAATCTACTATTACGTTGTGATGGACATGTTAGACTTTACTTTTTGTTGACTATGTATGTGAATCCATGATCAATGGATTTGAATTTGACCGTGTTAGATTATATTATTATATGATGTTATGAGAACCTGATAAATAGATTATGGATGATCTTGATTTCATTTTAATTATGCTATTAAATAACAAATTGACTTATGAAAATGGAATTTATTTGATGTGATTATTGAATCCTATATGATTACGTGCAGATAGTTGAATTATGACATTTCTTTTTGTGTGATTGAATGTTCAATTGAATTGTGTTAGATCATTACTTTTTGTAGGATTCCTTGTATGCGATTGAGTTAAGATTAATGTGTGGATATTACATCTTGTATGTTTATATATGATGGTTTTCTTCCTTGAATTACTGATGCTGCTTTTAGGTTTTGCAGGTGGAAGGACCATGGAAACATTCAGGGAAACCACATTGAATGCTTGTGCTATCAGTAAAGCCAAGGCCCCATCTATTGAATAGATCAGGACCTCATTGTGAAGTGTTTTATTTTGTAACCATAATGTGAATGTATGTGTAAGATTGTTAAGTGTTGTAATATGTTGGACATACCTTAATTGTGATGTTAATTATGTGAGTGTCACTTGACACTAGAGTTAATTGTTAACTAAGGTATCTCGTGTGATTGGAGTGTGAGAGAAAGTCCTAGAAGCTTCCTCGGGGGGGTATTCTAAGTGCATCCTCTCATCTTAGGACCCCTAAGTTAAGTCTTACCTTACATTTTCGTGCATAAATTGAACCATGGTTTTTGGAGGGTTAAATGGGACCCTAGGGGGTAGTTTCATGCATTTTTAGGTAGCCCATTCCTTGTACCCAAAGGTCAGGGGTAATTTTGGCATGGGAAAAGCCATATTTTGACCTTTTGTCCCCTCCAATAGTGCCCATTTAATCTTGAACGAATTTGCAACTTGCATCATGGACCCAGAAGTACTTCCTAGGACCATTTTTATGAGGGTTGTGGAGAGTTTGTAGGGGGTCCCTTTTTAGTAGAACTTTTAGAGGGGTTTGGGTTGTTCACCCACTCTCTACCTTTAGAGACCACTAAACTTGGAGAAGGGAAAAGCGGAGGATAGAAGAAGGAAAAGGCTCAAAAATTCATCATTTTGCATTGGATCATAGGTTGGAGGTTCTTTCTCTTCATCTCTCTCCTTTTTTTGTAGATGAATCTTGTAGTTTTAATTTTTTTGTTAAGCATTTTAGCTCCCCATGGTTGGTCATGGTGAGAGCATGAAATGGCATTTGTATTTTCTTTTGTGATGGTGTTTTGGGTTGTTTACTCTTGGCTCGTTCACCCTTGGGAGGGAAGAACAACCAAGAGGGAGTGTGGGAATGGAGGCAACTCCATGTGTAGAGTCTCCTCCATGTGTGGGGAAGGATAAGCTTGGGTGTGTTGTCCCCAAGTAGCCTTTGCATTTGAAGCCCAAGGGGCATTTTTGGGGGCATAAGGAGGGATTTGGCCTTGTGTGCCATTGATATGTGATACATTGTTATGGAGGTCCATGTGTGGCCCTTAACATCATTTATTATGGTCCATGTGTGGCCTTATTATGGCATTGGCTTCTCCATGAGTTTTTCCCACTCTTACCCCATTAAAGGATTGGATTTGATCCTATGTTTTATCCTTGAGGGATTTTGGGATCTCTTTGTTTGATTCATTGTGATTGCTTGTGTTTGAGTATGTATCCTATTCTTTGTGGCTTCCCCAAGCTCGGGGGTGGCCTCATGAGAGGCCTAGGATGGGAGGCGAGCTCCCATGGTCATTCCTGTGCCTTGTATATATTTGTGGATTTGTGGAAGCTCAAAGAGGAGCTATCATGGAGGTTTTCATCTTTTGGGTGCTTGTGAGAAGACAACCCGTTTATTCCTTTGTGAAATCTCTCTTTGTATTTAGACTTCTATTGTTGAAAGAGAGATTGTAATGCTTTTTACTTGGAGCTATTGTGAAGATGAAAAAGATGAGAGACTGTTATTTATTTGATCTCCCATTGTGTGGCATTAGCAATTTGCAATGCTTTATTGTAACTATGAAGGTGCAATCTTATTTGATGTTTGTGTAAATGTTTGGAGTGAAATTTCATATTGTTTATGATGATTCCTTGCATATATTATAAAGAATCTCTCTCTCTCTCTCTCTCTCTCTCTCTCTCTCTCTCTCTCTCTCTCTCTCTCTCTCTCTCTCTCTCTCACGATAATTGGAAAATAATCTCTCTTTGCAAATGAGTTATGAACATTGATAGAATAAATACTGTAACTAATTCATTATGATTCCATATTTGGGTTGATATAAGAATATCGTAGTATCATATAAGATGATTTAATTGTCATGATCATTGAAAATAATCTCTATATATGATTCATATCACTCTTTTAGTCCTATAAATTGTAATGAAACAACTAAGAAGAAATGAACAAATTAGTTTTTATGTTGATATCTCAATTGATTTGCAATCAAACTATATTTAATCCTTATTGATACACTATCAATTTTAAGTCTATAGACTTACTTATGCAATAAGAAAATTAGTAAAATGATAAAGCTATTTAATTCATGGTTGTGAAGGAAATAGATAATATTCTCATACTTAGGAAAATTCATTTTCAAAGAGAAGTTGGTTTTCAACTCTCTGGAAATTGTATGGGAAAAGAATTCCCATACAATCTCTTACCGCAGTCCTATTTAAATAATAAATCCAGCCACCTCAACATGCAATAAACAAATAAATTAACATTGAAATATATCCCCCATACCTTATTTAATACTTTCCCCTAAACTAGGTGCATTTGGAGGGAGGTCTTGACTTGCATAAAGTTTCAAACCTTGTGATTGGTCAAGTGTGTACTTGGGCTGACACATCATCAAAGCCCCTTCACTTTATGTCTTCATAAAACTCACGCAGGACTTGCCCATGCTTTGAAATTAAACTCAAAAAAAATAGATGAATTTATTCCTTCATGACATGGGAAAGGAGTGGGACCCACTTCCCACTACCTTTCCATGTCTTCCCTCTTCTCCATGCAAGTAGGCATAGGTCTTTGGAAGAGCATTTAAATTTTTTTGAAATTATCTTCCCTCCTCCATTTGATGCGTACCCCAATGTCCTAGATGTTGGGTGATGTGTGTGGAAAGATGTGATGGGTTATAGGTTGCTTAGAGTAGGGTAGTTGATGGGATAGCTAGGCTAGTTTGTAGGCAGCCTAGGAAGATTAAATTAATGAGTAGGTTTAGTGCATAAGTAGTGTAGATTAGATAGTTTAATGAATGAGTTATAAGTATAAGTTAGTTTAGGATGTTTCTTAATTAAGTTATTTTTGTATTAAGGACTTGTTAGAAATTTTAGTAAGATATTGTTAGGGTATGTTTTTAATTATTTATTTAGTCGTATTTTGTTTCTCTATGTTTCTATTGTAAAGTATATGTACATATATTAATTAATTTTATTATAGTTTATTAATTAATTAATAATTATATTAATTAATTAATATATTATAATTATTAATTAATTATATATACATTTATGTTATTTAATCTATATAATCATTACTTACATATTGTTGTTTAAATTTTTAAAATCATTAATTAGATAATAATTATATTAATTAATTATTAATTTGTAAGTATTAATTGATTTAACATTTATCTATTTTTAACGGATATTGGGTGAAGATGATTATTTAATTTTTGTAACCAAAATTCTCATAAACTAAGAATCTAATCATCATAATAAAATTGGCCTTGATATAAACAAAATTGGAAAATGGTTAACCTATTTATAGAATTAATGTTATTAAATAAACATTCAATTCCTCTTAGATAACCTATAAACTTTATATATCGATGATCTACGATATTGATTGAGAAGGTGGTCAACGATCTTCTTTGATTATATTGATATCATCTAGCATCTTATGCATATTAAAACAACATTGTTGAGGTTGATCACCTGAATCTTTTGTGACCTCGTCGTTGACCTCCTCTTACCCGCATGTTAAGTGTGGAACTTTTAACCTTTTAAAAAAAAATTTTTTGGTTGTGTTTTGACCCAAAATTTTGGGCATCACAAGATGTTCAAATGTTTGATGTAGTACACTCTAGTTCTGTGTATGAACATTAATAGTTGGGTGGAGTTTACAAGTGGTTTGGTTCCATGTAGGTATTTGTTCCCTTACAATATTTTTTATACATCTATGTATGGGTATACATAAGTAACAACCCTATGGTCCCCATCTCTTGGGACATGATGAACCTGCATTGGATTTCATATGTCACAAGACTCCAATTCTGAAATATATGGATCTCTGCAAAAGTCAGAAACATTTCTTTGTGATACTGGATGAGATGTTATTAGTCTTTTTTCTTGTAGTAACCTTTGTGCTAACAATCCTGAAATTCTATCTTCTTCATGTATTCTATGAATGTCCATGTGTTGAAAGAAGTCATTAATGACAACTATTCTTTGTCGCAATATTTCTACAATATAGTTCAAAAACTATTAATAAGAAGATGAAAACCAATTGATTTTTGGTCATTTTTTGATGCCTTATAAAGAAGAAAATTTTCTAGAAGTAATATCTAATATATAATGAAAATCCTTTTTTTTGTACTTCTTTATTAGAGAAATAATTGTGTATTCTATATATGTTAAAAAAACTAAGAATTATGGGAAAGGTAGAGCATTGGATTTATAACCCTAATTTTTCCCTTTTCATAATTTTGAAGACAACTTATCAAATCATTTTACTATTGAGTAAATTCTATCATTCTGAGATTTCAATATTTATCAAATAAATATATTTTTAGCTTGAAAGTGATTTTCTTCAGATTATATTGGGTAAAATCGATTTCAACATATTGGTAGCTATCTGTATTATTCTAATTTTTTTTGCCAATGAACTTTCTTAAATAGTTTATGTATTTAAATTAACAAAATATGTAAGAAATGAAGGAGGTTAAGAATGGTAAAAAATGAATATAAATACTGTAAGTTAGTTTAAATACTAGATAACTTTGTGACTTCCCTTCGTCTTCTCTCCTATTTTTGGCTTCTCTTCAAGTTTCATGTTATTGTATTTTTTTGATAGATAAAGTAGCAAGAGGGTGCTGGCCTGAGAACAAAGGGACTAGAGGTGCATTAACAACATGTTAATGGAACTAGTCAAAAAGCATTACAAGAGTAGTTTAATAGTAGAATAAACCAAATCTAATCTGCCTCTATCAAAAACAAAAACCACAATACTTTTCAAAAAGATTAAACTAGAGTATCTGAAGTGAATAGTAGAAATTATCATAACAGTAATAAGCCATGTAGTGCTCTACCAAGGACTTGACAAAATGACCTTAAAACCAAAAATAAAATAGGGGAACTGAGGGCCATGCCCAAACAAAAATAAAAACCTCATGAGCACCAGTAATTAGTTCTTTCCACCCAGATGTTTGGACATCAAGATCCTGGCCCACTCCTCCTATAGGAACAAGAAGAGATCCTTATTGTCCTCATCTGCCTCCAAACTGTAATCTACCAGCTTTTTTTGTACAGTGCAGAGGGTCATAGCTGAAGCATGCATGACCTTCAGTGCAACTTTGTTAGTCATCCTTTAGTGAAGCTTCAGCTTCTATACGTCCTGCTTAATGTCCACAATCTCTTTATCTAGGTCAGAAAACCTCTACTTCAGGGTGCCTTTAAGACTGTCTTTGCTAGCCAAAACCCCAGGATTGTTTTCAGTAGTGGGAGGCTTTTCCTAGTTATCCTAGGGAAAATTCAAAGGTGGGGTAGGGTGGGGAGTCTCCATGGTTTGTTGAGGGCTCAGAGGGGAAGTGTTACCAGCCCTAATCAGACTCATGTGATCATCAAAAGAGCCCTTCATGGAATCAGTGGAGTGAGAATATTTTTCAGACAGGGATTTGTCTCTAGAGACCGCTTCTAGGATTCTAGTTTTACACTACTCCTTCACAATTTTGTTATACCTTTGGTGACCTAAACTACCTAAGTCCACTTCTAGCTTGACCTGGCTCTCCAACAACCTCCATTTTTTGGGCTTCTGTTCAGTCTCAGGAGCACTGTCAGACTCCTTCTGATCTTTATTCTCTAGAGACTCAGAGACATGAGACTTCTACTACTCAACCCTCCTATTGAATGAATTTTTAACACATTTTTTATAGGTTCTACCCTCTTTAGGAATAAGATCAGACTCCTGGATAACCTAGATGGAATGGGAGGTGGAGTGAGTGGGGTTTTCAGTTTTGGATGGGGAATCCTCCTAGCCAATCTCTTGGATAATCGAGGGGGTTGGGGCGCAAGGAAGATATCCTTGTGGAACTGGTAAATATAGAGGAGGAGGACTTGATGGAGTATAGGGATTGATTTATCAGGGTTCTCTTTAATATCCACAATATTACTTTCTATGGAATGCAGGAGGTAGAAGGGAATGGAAATTAAGTCCTTATTTCTAATGTGATTCAGAAAAGTTAAGTGGTAGTAGTAGAACACCGTAAACTTACCTTCAAGGGTGAAATATTTCATCAAAATGAGACAAAGCTTCGGCCAGAACTTTGAAAGATCTTCCCGGCTGAAACCCCCTTGCTTCTTGATAGGATTCTCTCCATCCTTGAAAATCTGGTTGAGACTAGTAGGTTCAGGCATCGGACTAGTCTTTTTGTACTTTCTCTATTCCATAGAAAGGCCCGTCACCTTAGCAATGACCTCCTCATTAAGCTAGAAATGGATGCCACCAATCAAGACACTCCTATTATTCTAGGACAAGACAAATTGTTTGGATATCCTCTCATTGTGCCCACCTTTCATGCACTACATGAAACCCAAAATTCCACTCTCTCTAGAATAGTGGGTCACCAAAGGGTGGGAGGTGAAGGTCTCATCGATCTTGTCTAGTTTTATGTGAACAATGTTGCCTCCCATGTCAAAACTCTACATCACCTAGGTCTGAATAACCAGAGAACTAAAAGTTCAAGCTTCTTGAAAAGTAATATAAAACCAGTTGTTTTGGTTTGGCCTTTTCGAGAGAAGGTTATACTCAACTGGCTAGCCATGGGTGAATTTTTGGGAGCTAGCCTCTGTACCACAATATCTAACAGATCTCCAAGTGCCATTATTAGCAATAATGCCAGGTCTGCACTTGATGTCCTTGTTAGCTAGGTAAGCCTGCCGATTCAGACAACAATTTATCCACACGCTAGAAAGTAAATTATGATTCTTTATGGGATTTAGGGTATTCCTTTTCATAATCACAAAAATCTCTAGATTATGCCAGCACATGATCAAGGAAGGATTCATAATAAATATGATAGCATGGCTCATTTAAATGTCAGTTATAATCATTTCCCCTCTGATGAGTTGTTGAGTCACCTTAGGAAGTTCGATGACCATCCTCTAACCATTGAGTTTGGTTTTCTTTAGGCCAATATCTACCATCAAGTCACCCACTGAGTTCCCCTCTTTGTAAATGTGGCCAATTGTCATGCATTGGAAGTTGTTGAGAAGCTCACGAATCTCAAGACAAATGGAGCTAACCCGCCATCCCGCATTAGCTCCACTTTTGATGGCCTCCACCACCACTTTGGAATCCCCCTTGATTACCAGCAATCCAATGTTCATTTCAGTAGAAAAATTAATCCCCCATAGAAGATCCATTCCCTCCGATTGGTTAACAGTGCAATTATTGAGCGGCCCAGCATACGCCAAAAGGCAAGTGCCTTTATGGTCTCTCAGCACACCTCCTCTATAATTCCTCACTAGAGAACCCATAAGAACTTAACCAAAACATGCGACTAAGTTTGCAGAACATTTTTTTTTAGTTAACAATCAATAACATCAAATTTTACAATGCAGAAGCAAAGAAAGCAAAGCATAAAGAACTAACATAGGTTACAACTCTCAATGGTTCCTTGATGTAGATTACGAAAGAGTTAATTAATTACTATAAGATAAAGATATGAAACCCAAGGTTACATCTGAAAGATAAATACAACATCATATACATGATTACATAAATATAATTGGTACCTTAAGGTAACCATAATAATAAGCATCCACTGCCCATGTTGTAGGGTATGTGAATACAATAACTAAAAAGAAATACAACATGATAACTCTGAATATCAAAAAGAATGATACAAGCACACAATAATAAGGAAGACCAAAAAAGAACAACTACAACATGGATCATCCAGCCTCAATGCATGAACATCAGAATCTCAAATGGTAAAAGAACCACTACCACCCGACCTTGTGAACCTAAATGGTCCACTCCCACCATGTTGAGGAGATAACATCAGAACCCACTTGGATAACAAACAACAACAAGCCAAGGAAGAGGTCCTGAAAGATTCTAACTCAAGGATACCAAAAAGTATAACAAGGTAAATCATACTCTAATAGAGGCAAACAAAATACATAGGAAACCTAAGATGCATACAAGAAGTGTCATCACATAAGCCAACTCTAAGGTTATCCTAGTAGTCCCTTCAGACCCAAGCACCTTAGTGACTCTATGTGGATATAGTAACCTCTCGTGTAGACAAGGTACTACCTATGCCATCTCCAGTCCATAAGATGGCAACCATCATCTCAACTCCCATCCTAGACAATCTCAATCAGGAACTTAGGCATGGGTGGGGCACAAATATCTTATTAGGTTCATTTTAGATTCCCAATATTTATTAATTACCATGTATTAATCTACTTGTAATGGGATCTCCTAGTAGCCACTTCTGGGCTCTAGCACCAATTCACAAGCCACTTCCTGATATACACTTAGATGACCTACCCTAGGGTTTCATAGAATCAAGCCTAATCTCTGAGTTAACACAACTCAAGAATCTTCATAACTAGATTAAACATGCAAAAATAGAAACATGCAAAACTAGATGCATAAAAAAACAAGTTCACCAACACCACATAATATGCATGGCAACCAAACATGATAGAAAGAACATCCAAAACCCACCTCTAGATTTTAACCCCAAAAGATGACTACAACCCCTGAAAAATCAATCCAAAACTAATAGACTAAGACATCAAAAATCTTCATATAAAGCATGCACGCTAAAGATTGCATCACTAACATACTCAAGGATATACAATTCCAATTTGACAAAAGATCTAATATCAACAAAATACTTTAATTAGATTCAATTGATTAAAACCAAGACAAATCAATCTAGCTTTCAAATGCATCTAATATGTAAACAATCTGACAACAAAATTTATCAAACTAGAATTCATAATTCAATTGAAACAATAGTTTTACAAAACAATAGTAAAACAATTAAAGTACGAACTAATATCCATAACTATGCATCTCGTACTAATCATTAACAATACAAAAGAATAAAATTAGAAATTAGATTAAACTAATTTCTTTTAATGAAAAATCTAAAACCATAAATTAGAATTAACTAATTTACATTTTAAGAATAATTTAAATTAAAATTTAATTAAAAACAAATTTAACTAAACTAAATCAAACAATGATAAAATAATAAAATTTATAATAAAAAACAACTTAAAACATAAAACAAAGTTATTAAAATAATAAACAATCCAAAGAGTGGGGAGCGCACACACCCCCACACCCCTGCCTCGGTACACTATCCCGCCCCTCTACAGGGTCTAACATACGTGAGTACCTTGAGGTGCTGACACATGGTAGTCCTTTAGGTGACTATCATGCATCAGTACCCCAGAGGTATTGCACAAGACAACTAATAAAGGGAGAAATTAAAAGGTAAGCAATGGGTTTTTTTAATCCCCCATTAAAAAATTTAATTTAATTTTATTTTATTTTAAAAAAATTTCCAATCTTTTAAACCAAATTCTATTTTAATTCAATATAACACAAAACAAGCTAGTATTATATATATATATATATATATATATATATATATATATATATATATATATATATATATATATATATATATATATATATATATATATATATATATATATATTATATATATATATAATATATTATATATATATATATATATATATACATATATATATATATATATATATGTATATGTTATATATATATATGTATATGTATATGTATATATATATATATATATATATATATATATATATATATATATATATATATATATATATATAGATATATATATATATATACATATATATA
>BSBK01014723.1:0-31752 GCA_027943335.1 Chamaecyparis obtusa | reverse complement strand
TACATTCGCAAGGCTAAAAAATTAGGTGTTAGCTTATTTTTTTGGTATGTTTGTTATTGTTTACCTTGATGACATTTGGATTTTTAGCAAGACTAAGTAGGAACACATAAGGCACTTGAATTGGTCTTGAAGAGGCTACATGAGGAGAAGTTGATGATCAATCAAGAAAAGTGTGAGTTTTTCAAACCGACCTAGTTTAGCTTGGGTTTGTTGTCTCTAATGGATGCATGATGATGGACCCTGATAAGGTCAAGACTACCTTGGAAGGGCCAACACCTAGGTCCATAGGTGATGTTAGGAGTTTTAATGGGCTAGCTTATTATTATAGGAAGTTTGTAAGAAACTTTAGTCGTGTGTGTGCACCCATAGTCAATACCATTAATGATGGAGTTAAATGTCAATTCAAGTGGATAGAGGCAACATACCGAGATTTGAGATGTTAAAGAAAAGAATACAAGAATTGTCAACTATTAGGTTCCCAAACTTTAATTAGTTATTCATTATGGAATGTGATGCTAGTAAGCTAGCCATAGGAGTAGTGTTGAGTCAAGAAGGACACCTTGTGGCTTTCTTCTTAGAAAATTTGAATGAGGCCAAGAAAATTAATCCACCTATGATTTAGAACTATATTCCATGGTGCAAGCCCTTAAAAAGTGGAGACATTATCTACTCCCTAGAGAATTTGTAGTCTATATAGATAATCATGCTCTTAGCTTCTTAAATAGGCAAGAGAAGTTGAATTAGAGACACTTAAAGTGGGTGAAATATTTTCAAGCATATACCTTATCGATAAAGCATAAGAAGGGCATCAGCAAAAAGGTTGCATATGCTCTAAGTAGGAGAGTATTTCCTATCTAAGAGGTAAAATTGCAAAGTGTAGGTATGACTAACTTGCAAGAACTCTATAAGTAGGACAAAGACTTCAAGAGTATCTATGAAACATGTGAAAATTTTATGTATGGATTTACAGTAGATTAATCTGATTACATGTTTTAGGAAGGGTTGATATTCAAAGGCCACTTATTGTGAATAGCTTAGTGCTCTATGAGGGATAACATAATCAAGGAGAAACACCAAGGCAGTTTAGGAGGCCACTTTGGAGTGGACAAGACCCTCGAGAAGGTAAACAAATACTATTATTGGCCAAAACTATTATCAAATATTAGAAAGTTTTTAGAACAATTACAAATATGTCAAAGAGATGAATGACATAGTAGAAATGATGGATTGTATTAGCCTCTCTCTATACCACAACAACCTTGCGACTGCTTGAGCATGGAATTTGTATTAGAAATTCCTAAGATACCAAGAGGAAATGATAGTGTGTTTGTAGTGGTAGACAAATTTAGTAAAATGGCTCACTTCATCTCTTGCAAGAAAACTAATGATGCTTCCCATATTGTAGGCCTTTTCTTTAGAGAAGTAGTGAGGATCAATGGGTTTCCACTAAACAAAGTGAGTGATAAAGATAGAAAATTTGTGGGCCACTTTTGGAGAACCCTTTGGAAAATGCTAGGCACCAATCTATCTATTTCCTCAGCATATAACCCTCAATCAGATGGTCAAATTGAGGTAGTAAATACGTCTCTAGGTAACCTATTAGGGTGCCTAACTAAGAAACATGGATAGTCATGGGATTCATAATTGGGAAGGAAAATATGCTTATAATAAATCCACTAATAGGAGTACTCACAAAAGCCCCTTTGAGATAGTGTATGGTGCTCATCCAAGAGGGATAATGGAGTTGAGATATTTGAGTTTGAAGGATATGAGGAATGCCCAAGGTGAAACCTTTGCTGAGAAGATGAAAGACCTCCATGATGAAGTCAAGAAGACACTACAATAGCAAGTGGAGAATTACATGGCCAAGGCAAGGCCAATAAGACAAAGAGGGATTTGCAATTAAGGTGGGAGATTTGGTTCTTTCTTATCTGAGGAAAGAGAGGTTTCCTAATGTTCAACCAACTAAGCTACTTATGAAGAAGATAGGGCCTCTCAAGATCTTACATAAATTTGGAAATAATATCTATGAGGTGGAGTTATTGATGAATGGTGCTCCCCTTAATACACAGACACATAACAGAAATAGAGAAACAACAACAGTAATATGCAAGAATAGAAAATTGGCTTCTTATTATCTCCACAAATGTGGAATTACACACTTTCAGAATTACAATATGCAAAGCCACATGGGCATTCCCTTACAATATTTTGCAGGACAAAGCCTCGAATCAATACCCAGATCTACTACCCAGAATTATTCCAAACTGCCTAAGACAATAATACAGCCTTCCTTATATAGGCAATTTTCCACCGCCTGGAAGGTTCCAAAATTTTAGCCAATAAGGCCGACAAAACTTAGAATTATTTTATTTTACATTTTATTACATCATAGTCGGCTCAAGATAACCTTTCAAACCCGAACAGAAATTTTGAAGAAAATTATTTTTCGCCATTTCGGGTGGCCCAACTTCCGAAGACCATAAGTCATCACCAGTTGACCCGATCAGCTATTATAACCCCATTTTGGAAATTCCACGAAGCGCTCTATAGGCTTGACCAGCACAAGCACCTGTCACCCAAATTTTTGACCTCATCCGGGGCCTCTAAAGCCTTCAAAACTGAGTTCAAAGTTTCTGTACCCTACTGCCAATACCGAAAATCTTCTATATCTTCCAATATACACTTGATCTGGCAATGAAACTTTACTGGTAGACTTATATGACCAAAATCAACCTCCAAGAAAGAAATCAGATTATTCTGAGCACATACAAAAATTACCAAAAATAGTAACTTTCCATAAATAGCAGCTCTGCACAAAATAGCCCTTATTGAATACAAAAATAGAAATATTTTTGGGTGATGCAAGATTGCTCTTACACCCAGGATGCTCCTGCATCAGACACCTGGGGTAATTTGAGAAGTGACCCTGTCACGACTCAGGTGTGCAGAGGAAAACCAAGATGGCTAACCTCCTCCTTTGTCAGCCATGATGAATCTTCAACAGGTCGTCCTTTCCACTTGACCAGATATTCTTCATATGTCCTGTTCCTTATGCTTCTGCCAACACGACTGTCCAGTATATCTTTGATCTCCTTAGTGTCTGAACTAGTTGCTGGAATACTCCATTGTGCTACTGTGATCTCATCTTCAACACCTCCTTCATGATACTCTGTCAGATCTGAAATGTTAAATACTGGTGAAATATTTAGCTCAGTAGGCAATTCTACCTCATATGCGTTTCCTGAATCATGTTTCTTCAGTATCCTGCATGGTCCAAACTTCTTCATTTTTAGCTTGTTATATGTACCAACTGGAAACCGCTCCTTCCTCAAATGAACCATGACTTCGTCACCAACTTGAAATTCTTTATACCTCCTTTTCTCATCTGCCTTAGCCTTATACTGTGCATTCATCTTGGTAATATGCTTCCTCACCTCTTCATGGATGTTCTTCAAGTGTTCTGCAAAATCCTCAGCTTCAGCACTACTTATTTCTCTTTTATCTATCTTCCTCAATTCAGATGCATTTCTTGGACTACTTCCATATACAATTTGGAATGGTGATTTACCAGTGCTCCTGTTGACAGAATTATTGTATGCAAATTCCACCTGTGGTAAAATCAAATCCCACCCTATTGGCTTATCTCCAACCAAATATCTCATCAAATTTCCCAAACTTCTATTCACCACCTCTGTGTATCCATCAGTCTGTGGATGATGTGATGAACTAAACTTCAAATCTATCTTCAACTTCTTCCACAATGTACGCTAGAAATATCCAACAAACTTAGTGTCCCGATCTGAAACTATGGTCTTTGGCAAACCATGAAGTCTCACTACTTCTCTGAAAAACAATTCTGCTACATGAACAACATCATTAGTCTTCTTGTAGGGAATAAAATGTGCCATCTTTGAAAATTTGTCAACTACCACAAAAAATTGAATCATGTCCCCGCTGAGTCCTCGGTAAACCAAGAACAAAGTCCATGCTGATATCCTCCCAAGGCTTCTCTGGTATAGGTAATGGCTGATACAACCCTGTATTCTGCTTCACTCCTTTCACCATCTGACACACTCTGCAACTCTGTACAAACTTCTTCACATCTTGCTGCAACTATGGACAATAATAATTCTCACTAACCAAACCAAGGGTTTTATCACGACCAAAATGTCTAGCCAATCCTCCACTATGCTTCTACTTGATGAGATTCTCCCTCATAGAACTTCGTGGAATGCACAACTGACTCCATCTGAATAGCATATCATCCTGGATGATGAAATTCAACCATTTCATCCTGTCTAGAGTAACAGGTTCTGTACAAGCTTTCCAAGCTTCACCAAAATTAGGATCTTCTGGATACAAATTCTTGAGTTCCTTGAACCCAACCACTTCAATCTGCATCTCTGTCAGCAATAGTTGCCTTCTGCTAAGAGCATCTGCAACCCTATTAGACTTTCCACTCCTGTGTTTCAAAACAAATGTATAACTATGCAAAAACTCAACCCATTTCAAATGCCTCTGATTCAACTTTCCTTGACTATTCAAATATTGCAAAGCTTGATGATCAGTATACAAAACAAACTCCTTAGGAAGCAGATAATGTCTCCACTTCTTTAATGCCTGAACTATAGCATAAAATTCTTGATCATAAACAGAATATTTTCTCTTGGCATCATTTAATTTTTCACTGAAATAAGCAACAGGTTTACCTTCTTGGCTCATAACAGCTCCTATAGTAGTACCACTAGCATCACAATCTACTTGAAAGACCTTATTAAAATCTGGAAGTGCTAAAACTAGTTGTTCTGTAACTTTTTGTTTCAACAATTGAAAACTCTTTTCTGCCCCATTAGTCCACTTAAACTCTTTTCTATCCCCTCTCATTGTTTCAGTCAAGGGTCCACAAATACTACTAAAATTTCTGATAAACTTTCTGTAAAAGCTAGCTAGACCATGAAAAGATCTTATCTCAGTAGCACTCCTTAGAGTTGGCCATTCAAGGATAGCCTGTACCTTCTTTGGGTCCCTTTTTAGACCTTCTGCTAAAACTACAAATCTCAAATATACTAACTCTTTCTTCAAAAAATTATACTTCTTCAAATTAATCAACAATTTCTTTTCTCTCAGCTTCTCATATACCATACGAATATGCATCATATGCTCCTCCAATGTCTTACTAAAGATCAAAATATCATCTAGGTAAACAATGACAAACTTACCCAGAAATTCTTTCAGAACCTCGTTCATGAGCCGCATGAAAATGCTCGGTGCATTGGTTAGCCCAAAAGGCATGACTAACCACTCATACAGTCCTTCCTTTGTCTTGAAGGCAGTCTTCCATTTATCTCCTTCTCTGATCCGAATCTGATGATATCCACCTTTCAGATCTATCTTTGAAAAATACACAGCTCCTCTCAAATAGTCCATAATATCATCCATTCACGGCAATGGAAACCTGTACTTGATTGTGATCTTGTTTATTGCCCTAGAATCTGTACACATCATCTATTCTCCATTCTTCTTTGGTGCTAATATTTCTGGTACAGCACAGGGACTCAGACTCTCACGGATCAATCCTTTTTGTAACAACTCATGTACTTGTCTATTCAACTCCTCACTTTCTGCAGGTGTCATTCTATGTGCTGCCTTATTCGGCAAACTCACTCCTGGGATCAAGTCCATCTGATGACTGATATTCCTGACTGGTGGTAATCCATCAGGCACGTTATCGGATGCAATATCCTGAAACTCATTCAACAAATCTACAACCTCTACAGGTACATCCTCTACTTCTTCTTTACCAGCTTTTGAAATTAAAGCAAAACACACATGCTCATGCCTCATACCATCTAGGAATTTTCTTCCATTAACAAATGTTATTCTTGCATTACCACATACCTTTTCTTCGGTCTCCTTCAATGGCTTTAGCTTATGTCGCACTCCATCCTTTGTCAAGGAATAGGTATTCGCACGACCATCGTGTACAACACATTTGTCAAACTGCCATGGTCTACCCAACAACATATGACATGCATCCATAGATATGATATCACACAATACCTCATCTTGGCATCCGCCAATCTTGAACTTCACCAGGCGTTGCTCATTGACCATGACCTTGTGGTCATCCTGTACCCAGGCAATCGGATATGGATGTGGGTGTTTCTGTCTCTTGAGCTTCAACTTTGTCACCATCTCTTCTAACACCAAATTGTCAATGCTTCCACTATCAATAATCGCATCACAACATTTACCTTCGCACTTGCACCTAGTGCGAAACAGGCTCCTTCTTTGCTCAGGTTCATTCTCACCACTCAACATGACTCTTCTGTTAATCAACGTTTCTCCTTTTTCAGCATCTTCAGAATTTGATGATCTGGCATCTTCATCTACATGTGCAACTCTGGCCTGGCCTTCATTTCTCCTGTCTGTTCTTCTTTGGCGTTGAGGATATTCAAATGCCCTATGACCTTCTTCTCCACAGTGAAAATATGTTCCACGGAAGCCACCTCTTCCAGATCCTTGTCCTCTTCCTCTTTCTCTCTGATCTCTTTTATTCTGATCCTAGAAACGATTAGAATTATTTCCTCGCTGATTCTAACTGCTACTGGCCTCATCCTTCTTTTTCATAACTTCATTTCGGCCACCATATGGCCGTCCACCAAATCATCCACCACAACCTCTTCCATTTTGTCTGCTCTCAAATTTCTTATTCAGCTTTTCCTCTACTTTTAGGGCAAACTGGTATGCTTCTTCAATACTGTTCATTCGAACTAGATTCAGCTCCTCCTGAATGCTTGGCCTTAACCCATTAAGGTATCGGGCAAATTTCTCCTTATCAGCTTCTGAATGGCCTGTTCTGATGAGAAGTCGGTAGAACTCCTCTTTATACTCTTGAACAGATCTTCCTGCTTGCTTCAAACTCTGCATTTTCTTCAGTAGGTCAAGCTCATAATCAACAGGAATGAACTGTCGCCTCAATTTATCCACCATCTGATCACATCTTGTGATTTTATCTTTCCCTCTTCTATTTCGCTCTAATTGAATTTCTTGCCACCAGATCTTCGCATGACCTTTCAATCTGGCCTTCGCAAATTTGACCCTATCAGGATCCTCAACATCTTCGTACTCAAAATATTCCTCACATTCATTGATCCAGTCGATCAATTCCTCTGGGTTAAGATTTCCAAAAAATGTAGGAACCTCAATCTTAGGTCTTTTCCCAATCTTGAAAATCGCCCGAAAAAGTCTTTTTTCCTCCTGGTTCACAATTTCAGCTTCTCCTTTTTGATATTCTTCTTTAGCTTCATCCTCGCTTTCATCTCTGACATTAAGATTCATTCCTCTATGAATCTCTTCTTGCAATGCTCGCACTTGTCTCTGCAGCTCTCTAACCTCAGGTGTTACAACACCAGCTCTTCCGCCACGTTCCCTTTGTGGAGGCATTTTTGCGATGCGCACTCAAACCCTAGCCACGGTCCTAGTGCAAACTGCCTCACAGTCGGTGATCTGTTTACACACTCAAGAACTCCTGCTCTGATACCACTTGATGAAGGGTGCTCCCCTTAATACCACAAACACATAATAGAAATAGAGAAACAACAAGAGTAATATGCAAGAACAGAAAATTGGCTTCTTATTATCTCCACAAATGTGGAATTACAAACTTTCAGAATTACAATATGCAAAGCCACATGGGCATTCCCTTACAATATTTTGCAAGAGAAAGCCTCGAATCAATACTCAGATCTACTACCCAAAATTATTCCAAACTCCCTAAGACAATAATACAGCCTTCCTTATATAGGCAATTTTCCACGGCCTGGGAAGGTTCCAGAATTTTAGCCAATAAGGCC
Organism: Chamaecyparis obtusa; assembly: GCA_027943335.1. Lineage (NCBI taxonomy): Eukaryota > Viridiplantae > Streptophyta > Pinopsida > Cupressales > Cupressaceae > Chamaecyparis > Chamaecyparis obtusa. The sequence goes on along the minus strand of BSBK01014723.1, from coordinate 23,893 downwards.
GACCAAACTTAGAATTATTTTATTTTACATTTTATTACATCATAGTCGGCTCAAGATAACCTTTGAAACCCGAACAGAAATTTTGAAAAAAATTATTTTTCGCCATTTTGGGTGGCCCAACTTCCGAAGACTATAAGTCATCACCAGTTGACTCAATCGGCTATTATAACCTCATTTCAAAAATGCCATGAAGCGCTCTACAGGCTTGACCGGTGCAAGCGCCCATCACCCAAATTTTTGACCTCATCCGGAGCCTCTAAAGCTTTCAAAATTGAGTTCAAAGTTTCTGTACCCTACTGCCAATATCGAAAATCTTCAATATCTTCCAATATACACTTGATCTGGCAATGAAACTTTACTGGCAGACTTATATGACCAAAATCAACCTCCAAGAAAGAAATCAGATCATTTTGAGCACATACAAAAATTACCAAAAATTGTAACTTTCCATAAATAGCAGCTCTGCACAAAATAGCCCTTATTGAATACAAAAATAGAAATATTTTTGGGTGATGCAAGATTGCTCTTACACCCAGGATGCTCTTGCATCAGACACCCAGGGTAATTTGAGAAGTGACCCTGTCACGACTCAGGTGTGCAGAGGAAAATCAAGACGGCTAACCTCCTCCTTTGTTAGCCATGATGAATCTTCAATAGGTCATCCTTTCCACTTGACCAGATATTCTTCATATGTCCTGTTCTTTTTTCTTCTGCCAACACGACTGTCGAGTATATCTTCGATCTCCTTAGTGTCTGAACTAGTTGCTGGAATACTCCATTGTGCTGCTATGATCTCATCTTCAACACCTCCTTCATGATACTCTGTCAGATCTAAAATGTTAAACACTAGTGAAATATTTAGCTCAGTAGGCAATTCTACCTCATATGCGTTTCCTGAATCATGTTTCTTCAGTATCCTGCATGGTCCAAACTTCTTCATTTTCAGCTTGTTATATGTACCAACTGGAAATCGCTCCTTCCGCAAATGAACCATGACTTCGTCACCAACTTGAAATTCTTTATACCTCCTTTTCTCATCTGCCTTAGCCTTATACTGTGCATTCATCTTGGTAATATGCTTTCTCACCTCTTCATGGATGTTCTTCAAGTGTTCTGCAAAATCCTCAGCTTCAGCACTACTTATTTCTCCTTTATCTATCTTCCTCAATTCAGATGCATTTCTTGGACTACTTCCATATACAATTTGGAATGGTGATTTACCAGTGCTCCTGTTGATAGAATTATTGTATGCAAATTCTGCCTGTGGTAAAATCAAATCCCATCCTGTTGGCTTATCTCCAACCAAACATCTCAGCAAATTTTCCAAACTTCTATTCACCACCTCTGTCTATCCATCAGTCTGTGGATGATGTGATGAACTAAACTTCAAATCTGTCTTCAGCTTCTTCCATAATGTACGCCAGAAATATCCAACAAACTTAGTGTCCCGATCTGAAACTATGGTCTTTGGCAAACCATGAAGTCTCACTACTTCTTTGAAAAATAATTCTACTACATAAACAGCATCATTAGTCTTCTTGCAGGGAATAAAATGTGCCATCTTTGAAAATCTGTCAACTACCACAAAAATTGAATCATGTCCCCGCTGACTCATCGGTAAACCAAGAACAAAGTCCATGCTGATATCCTCCCAAGGCTTCTCTGGTATAGGTAATGGCTGATACAACCCTGTATTCTACTTCACTCCTTTCACCATCTGACACACTCTGCAACTCTATACAAACTTCTTCACATCTTGCTGCAACTGTGGCCAATAATAATTCTCACTAATCAAACCAAGAGTTTTATCACGACCAAAATGTCCAGCCAATCCTCCACTCTGCTTCTCCTTGATGAGATTCTCCCTCATAGAACTTCGTGGAATGTAGAACTGACTCCTTCTGAATAGCATATCATCATGGATGATGAAATTCAACCATTTCATCCTGTCTAGAGTAACAGGTTCTATACAAGCTTTCCAAGCTTCACCAAAATCAGGATCCTCTGGATACAAATTCTTGAGTTCCTTGAACCCAACCACTTCAATCTGCATCTCTGTCAGCAATAGTTGCCTTCTGCTAAGAGCATCTCCAACCCTATTAGACTTTCCACTCCTGTGTTTCAAAACAAATGTATAACTCTGCAAAAATTCAACCCATTTCAAATGCCTCTGATTCAACTTTCCTTGACTATTCAAATATTGCAAAGCTTGATGATCAGTATACAAAACAAACTCCTTATGAAGCAGATAATGTCTCCACTTCTTTAATGCCTGAACTATAGCATAAAATTCCTGATCATAAACAGAATATTTTCTGTTGGCATCATTTAATTTTTCACTAAAATAAGCAATAGGTTTACCTTCTTGGCTCATAACAGCTCCTATTGCAGTACCACTAGCATCACAATCTACTTGAAACACCTTTTTAAAATATGGAAGTGCTAAAACTAGTTGTTCTGTAACTTATTGTTTCAACAATTGAAACTCTTTTCTGCCCCATTAGTCCACTTAAACTCTTTTCTATCCCCTTTCATTGTTTCAGTCAAGTGTCCACAAATACTACTAAAATTTCTGATAAACTTTCTGTAAAAGCTAGCTAGACCATGAAAAGATCTTACCTCAGTAGCACTCCTTGGAGTTGGCCATTCAAGGATAGCCTGTACCTTCTCTAGGTCCATTTTTAGACCTTCTGCTAAAACTACAAATCCCAAATACACTAACTCTTTCTTCACAAAACTGTACTTCTTCAAATTAATCAACAATTTCTTTTCTCTCAGCTTCTCAAATACCATACGAATATGCATCATATGATCCTCCAATATCTTATTAAAGATCAAAATATCATCTAGGTAAACAATGACAAACTTACCGAGAAATTCTTTCAGAACCTCGTTCATGAGCCGCATGAAAGTGCTCGGTGCATTGGTTAGCCCAAAAGGCATGACTAACCACTCATACAGTCCTTCCTTTGTCTTGAAGGTAGTCTTTCATTCATCTTCTTCTCTGATCCGAATCTGATGATATCCACTTTTCAGATCTATCTTTGAAAAATACACAGCTCCACTCAAATAGTCCATAATATCATCCATTCACGGCAATGGAAACCTGTACTTGATTGTGATCTTGTTTATTGCCCTAGAATCTGTACACATCCTCTATTCTTCATTTTTTTCTTTGGTGCTAATACCACTGGTACAGCACAGGGACTCAGACTCTCACGGATCAATCCTTTTTGTAACAACTCATGTACTTGTCTGTTCAACTCCTCACTTTCTGCAGGTGTCATTCTGTGTGCTGCCTTGTTCAGCAAACTCACTCCTGGGATCAAGTCCATCTGATGACTGATCTTCCTGACTGGTGGTAATCCATCAGGCACGTTATCAGATACAATATCCTGAAACTCATTCAACAAATCTACAACCTCTATAGGTACATCCTCTACTTCTTTACCAGCTTTTAGAATTAAAGCAAAATACACATGCTCATGCCTCATACCATCTAGGAATTTGCTTCCATCAACAAATGTTATTCTTGCATTACCACATACCTTTTCTTCGGTCTCCTTCAATGGCTTTAGCTTATGTCGCACTCCATCCTTTGTCAGGGAATAGGTATTCGCATGACCATCGTGTACAACACATTTGTCAAACTGCCATGGTCTACCCAACAACATATGACATGCATCCATAGATATGATATCACACAATACCTCATCTTGGTATCCGCCAATCTTGAACTTCACCAGGCATTGCTCATTGACCATGACCTTGTGGTCATCCTGTACCCAGGCAATCCGATATGGATGTGGGTGTTTCTGTCTCTTGACCTTCAACTTTGTCACCATCTCTTTTGACACCAAATTGTCAGTGCTTCCACTATCAATAATCACATCACAACATTTACCTTCGCACTTGCACCTGGTGCGAAACAGGCTCCTTCTTTGCTTAGGTTCATTCTCACCACTCAATAGGACTCTTCTGTTAATCAACGTTTCTCCTCTTTCAGCATCTTTAGAATTTGATGATCTGGCATCTTCATCTACATGTGCAACTCTGGCCTGGCCTTCATTTCTCCTGTCTGTTCTTCCTTGGCGTTGAGGACATTCAAATGCCCTATGACCTTCTTCTCCACAGTGAAAAAATGTTCCACGGAAGCCACCTCTTCCAGATCCTTGTCCTCTTCCTCTTCCTCTCTGATCTCTATTATTCTGATCTTGGAAATGATTGGAATTATTTCCTCGCTGATTCTGACTGCTACTGGCCTCATCCTTCTTTTTTGTATCTTCATTTCGGCCACCATATGGCCGTCCACCAGATCGTCCACCACGACCTCTTCCATTTTGTCTGCTCTCAAACTTCTTGTTCAGCTTTTCCTCTACTTTTAGGGCAAACTAGTATGCCTCTTCAATACTGTTCATTCGAACTAGATTCAGCTCCTCCTGAATGCTTGGCCTTAACCCATTAAGGTATCAGGCAAATTTCTCCTTATCAGCTTCTGCATGGCCTGTTCTGATGAGAAGTCGGTAGAACTCCTCTGTATACTCCTGAATAGATCTTCCTGCTTGCTTCAAACTCTGCATTTTCTTCAGTAGGTCAAGCTCATAATCAACAGGAATGAACTGTTGCTTCAATTTATCCACCATCCGATCCCATCTTGTGATTTTATCTTTCCCTCTTCTATTTCGCTCTAATTGAATTTCTTGCCACCAGATCTTCACATGACCTTTCAATCTAGCCTTCGCAAATTTGACCCTATCAGGATCCTCAACATCTTCGTACTCAAAATATTCCTCACATTCATTGATCCAGTCGATCAATTCCTCTGGGTTAAGATTTTCAAAAAATGTAGGAACCTCAATCTTAGGTCTTTTCCTAATCTTGGAAATCGCTCGAAAAAGTCTTTCTTCCTCCTGGTTCACAATTTCAGCTTCTCTTTCTTGATATTCTTTTTTAGCTTCATCCTCGCTTTCATATCTGACATTAAGATTCATTCCTCTATGAATCTCTTCTTGCAATGCTCGCACTTGTCTCTGCAGCTCTCTAACCTCAGGTGTTACAACACCAACTCTTCCGCCATGTTCCCTTCGTGGAGGCATTTTCGCGATGCGCGCTCAAACCCTAGCCACGGTCCTGGTGCAAACTGCCTCACAGTCGGTGATCTGTTTACACACTCAAGAACTCTTACTCTGATACCACTTGATGAAGGGTGCTCCCCTTAATACCACAAACACATAACAGAAATAGAGAAACAACAACAGTAATAGGCAAGAATAGAAAATTAGCTTCTTATTATCTCCACAAATGTGGAATTACAAACTTTCAGAATTACAATATGCAAAGCCACATGGGCATTCCCTTACAATATTCTGCAGGATAAAGCCTCGAATCAATACCCAGATCTACGACCCAGAATTATTCCGAACTGCCTAAGACAATAATACAGCCTTCCTTATATAGGCAATTTTCCACCGCCTGGGAAGGTTCCAGAATTTTAGCCAATAAGGCCGACCAAACTTAGAATTATTTTATTTTACATTTTATTACATCATAGTCGGCTCAAGATAACCTTTGAAACCCGAACAAAAATTTTGAAGAAAATTATTTTTCGCCATTTCGGGTGGCCCAACTTCCGAAGACCATAAGTCATCACCAGTTGACCCGATCGGCTATTATAACCCCATTTCGGAAATGCCACGAAGCGCTCTATAGGCTTGACTAGTGCAAGCGCCTATCACTCAAATTTTTGACCTCATCCAAGGCCTCTAAAGCCTTCAAAATTGAGTTCAAAGTTTCTGTACCTTGCTGCCAATACCAAAAATCTTCAATATCTTCCAATATACACTTGATCTGGCAATGAAACTTTACTGGCAGACTTATATGACCAAAATCAACCTCCAAGAAAGAAATCAGATCATTCTGAGCACATACAAAAATTACCAAAAATAGTAACTTTTCATAAATAGCAGCTCTGCACAAAATAGCCCTTATTGAATACAAAAATAGAAATATTTTTGGGTGATGCAAGATTGCTCTTACACCCAGGATGCTCCTGCATCAATTATCTCCTAGTTTGGACATCTCACCCATTTCTACAATGTGTGACCTATACCCCTACAAAGGACTCACATCATATAGTGGTCAACATGACATTCCAGACTTGGGAGATGAATATTGGAACATAAATTTTCCCACTCCTCAACCACTGCAGTTTTACACTGTATTGGATTCAAAGTTGATCATTAAGACTAGGAAATGAACCTACAAGGAATATCTTATGAAATGGAAAGGTCTAATAAATGGTGAAGCCAACTAGATGACTAAAGAAGACATACTGAAACATGGAGTCACCATTGATGATATCCTAACTCAAGGGACTTGAATTCCCTATCCCAAGTGAGTATGGTGTAGAGCACCTCTCTAATTTTTGTTAGGAACAGTCCCAAGAGATAACTAAGAGGGGGGATGGGGGCGGGAGGGGGGGGGGTGAATCAGTTATCTACAAGTTTCAATTCTTTATCCAATTAAGTATACTTAAACATTAAGCATAAACACAATGAAAGAACACTTGAAAACAACACCAATATTTGGGTTATGGGGAAAGAAAAATAGGTAACAACCCCAGTGGGAATTGACACCCACTAATAAACTCCACTACAATATAATGATCCTTGTTAGAAGCTCTTACAACCCTATTAGGATTTGATCTTTACAATGCAATTAGTATAGTGACCTAGTCAAAGGATCAACCTTGTTAGGAGTCTTTTATGATTGACCCTATTAAGGGTGAGGACACACTCTCTGAGAGCTCACTGCTCAAAGGGGTGAAGGATGCAACCTTTTGAATAATAGATACACAATATATCTAGTGAGTGATAAACTATGCTTAGACCTACTATTTGGATTAGTTCCAATTAATAGCATATACTATTTACTTGGTCACATAGACCTTCTTTTGATGGCTCAACACTTCACACTCTCTACTCTTCTCTTCACATTCAACTCAGAACCATGCTTTAGCAATAACAACTGAATGCCTATAAATATCTTTCCTCTAAATGATATAATCAAGTCAGCCTATTAGAAACACCTTGAAATCATATTAGAGAAATAATAAAACTCTCCAACAACATCTCAGTTGGGCTCTACTAAGCATGCAACACAAATTGGGACCTGTCCAAATCAATAAATGTAGGCATACACTACACACTGTCAGCTCTACCAAATTAACTAATACTTTCTCCTCATACTAAATTACATCACGCACTCCTAGCCAAACATTATTGACTCTTGTCCAATCACTAATTCAAGCATGCATACCGAAATGATAGGCACAACTCCTGTACCAGTATAATCTCTGTTGGCTCTTCTAGATAAACACATGAAACTTCAACTAGTGAATAGCGACTGCATAACCTCACTTCTACTACACATAAAACTATGCATCCATGAATATAACATCAATAACATGTCTCTATCACATATTTAAAAGTGCAAGGGTTGATGATAACTATACAGACAATCAATCATAGAATACTACCTATAACTCTTTTAGGAACACTGTTGACACAAGCTGCTATATAATTGTCTACACTAACAATTAACCTCATCATTCATAATATCATGTTGATAACATGTTGATTCTTCATATACTCAAATTTTACTACATAAGTCTTCCACAGATGCTACTTACCATATGTTGTCATCAATAAAAACATACAATCAGCACTGGCTTGCTGGAAAATCTCCAATGGTCTCCCCCTTTGGCATTGATGACAACATTTAGAATGAAAAACACCACCAATCCAAATGAATAATTCTTTTATTAAATTTTCCATTTCCTCATCAAAAATCCCCCAAGGATGAATCCTCCATCTGCTGCAATATTCTTCAATATTCTCCATTTCCTTAACTAAACTATCTCCATGACTGAATACTACTCCCCATTTAATACTATTTTTCATGACTGTATACTACTCCCCCTTTGATATCAATGGCAAAGGGCACCAAACATTTAAGCACTAGTACTACTCTTGAAGTAGAGTAGTCAACCATCCATCAGTCCCAAAGGATTGATGCACTTTCCTCTTTCTCTAAGAAGAATTAGAGAAGGGAATTACTCCCAACTTCTCCTTGAGATACTCAAAAGTATCCTTTGGAAAAGTCTTTATGAATATATCTACTAGTTGTTACTTTGTACTCACATAATCCAATTTGACTTCTTTCTCTGCCACTTTCTCTCTAAGGAAGTGATACTTAATTTCTATATGTTTTGTCTTTGCATTCATCATAGGGTTCTTTGACATGTTGATAGTGCTAGTATTATCACAATGAATAAAAATAGGATAATCAATATGGATTCTAAAGTCTTTTATCATCTACTTGATCCAAACAATTGTAGGACAATTCAAGACTACTGCAACATACTCTACTTCTACTGTTGACTAAGAAATACAATTCTGCTTCTTGCTTGTCCAAGTGACAAGTCTGTCACCAAGAAACACTACTCCTCTTGATGTAATCTTTCTATCATCAATGCATCTTGCCCAATCTACATCTGTATATACATGAAGCTCAACATTCTCTGATTTAGGATACCATAGACCATAATCTATAGTGCCTTACAAATATCTAAATATTATCTTTACTTCCATGAGGTGACTTTGTTTATGCTATGCTACAAATCTTCCAACAATACCAACTGCATTGGAAATGTCTGGACTTGTTTGAGTGTGATATATGAGTTTACCAATCATAGATTTGTACAATGTTATATCTAATGCTAGAGAATCATATTCTTTTGTAAGTTTGCATCCTGTTATCATCGGTGTACCCAGTAGATTGCAATCATCCATCTTAAATTTCTTCAATATCTCTTCCACATACTTAGACTGATTAAATAAAATACCTTTTTCTATCTACTACACATTTAATCCCAAAAAGTATTTGATAGGTCCAATCATGCTCATATCAAACTTGCTCTGCATCTCCTTAGCAAATTCTACACTAAGTTTTTCATTACCTCCAAAGGTAATGTCATCAATAAATATAGCTACAAGTAGTATTCCTTCATATGTCTCTTTTATGAATAGATTACAATCTGTTGCTCCTTTCTTGAGTCCAATTTTTGTTAGATATCCATCAAGTCTCTCATACCATGCTCTAGGGCCTTGCTTAAGTCCATAGAGGGCTTTCTTTAATTTGCATACCATATCAGGTCTATCTGATAGGGTGAATCCTTCTGGCTGGTCAATGTATACTTCTTCCTTTAACTCTCCATTCAAGAATGCTGACTTAACATCCATCTAATAGAATTTGAATTTTTTTACTATTGCATAGGCTAGAAACAACTTAATAGATTCTAATCTACTCACAAGTGAAAATGTGTCTAAATAATCAATAACTTCTCTTTGCAATATCCTTTACATAATAATATTGCTTTATTCCTTACTACTATGCCATATTCATTCATCTTGTTTCTACCATTTGGTTCTAATCACATTCTTATCACTAGGTCTTGGGACCAATTCCCAAGTGTCATTTTTAATAATCTAATCTAGTTCTCCTTTCATAGCATCATGCTAATCTGAATCATTACATGCATCCTCAACTCTTAAAGATTCAATCTGAGATAATAAACATACCACTTCATTGCTTACTAAACTCTTTTCTTTTGATCTTGTTGTTACTTTGCTGCTATAATCTGCAATGATGTCATCCTTAGAGTGATATCTAGATGTAAACTTTGGAACTTTAGGTGATATTGTCTCATCTACCTTCTGATTTTCTTCTTCACTTATCTCAGGGTCAATGAATAATACATCAATACGGTCAAACATTTCTTCAAGAATAGTCTCACCAGTGGAAGGACTAGGTTCTTCTTCAATCATAGGTGCATAATCATGATATCTTTCATGAACCATAAACTTTTCATCAATCTTAACATGAGCACTTTCAATGATCTTTTTCAATCTCAAATTAAAATATCTATAGGCTTTAATTTTAGTAGAGTAACCAAGGCAAATACCTTCATCACTTCTTTCATAAAACTTTCTTATCACTTTATCCCTCTTGATGTAGCACTTTCTTCCAAAGATTTGGAAGTATTTCACTATGGGAACATTTCTAAACCATAGCTCATAAGGTGTCTAGTCCGCGCCAAGCCTTAATTGTATTCTATTAATGGTATAGATTGTTGTATTGAACGCATCTCTCTAATAGGTGTGTGCAACATTTCCTTCAATCATGATGGTGTGTGCTATATCAAGGATGATCCTATTCCTTCTCTCTACAATCCCATTATGCTGAGGGGTTCTAGGTGCACTCAACTATCTCTTTGTCCCATGTTCTTCATAGTACTCATAGAATCTATTAGAGGTGAATTATCCTCCTCTATCTGATCTTAAACATTTTATCTTTAGTCCAGATTCATTCTCAACCTTAGCTTTGAATATTTTGAGCTTCTCAAATGCTTCTGACTTATCTTTCAAGAATGCAACCCACATCATTCTAGAATAATCATCTACAAATAAAATGAAATACCTTTCACCATAGTATGATCCTATTTGAGTTGGTCCACATAGGTCTGTATGAATCAGATCCAACTTGTTCTCTACTAAATTGTGCTTTCTCCTGAATGAGTTCCTTACATGATTTCCCATCACACATTCCCTGCATATAGTATCAATAGGCTTTCTTATGCTAGGTAGATTTCTTACTGCCTTCACATTGCTTATCTTTACTATGTTATAAAAATTGATATGACATAGTCTTTTATGCCACAACCTATTGTCATAAACTTTAGGAAAAAAACAACTTGCTTCTAAATTGAGGTGAAAAACATTACCTTTAGTCTTTGAACTTGATGTAATCATAACACCATCCTTGTTGTTAATGATGTACTTGTTGTCTTTGAACAACAACTGATAACCTTTTTCAACCAACTTCTCAACACATAGAAGGTTATGTTGCAAACCATCTACATAGATAACATCATCAGTGTTGTTCTTTCCATCCAATGTGATAGCTCCTCTACCAATGATAGGTTTAGTAGTGTTGTCCCCAAATCTAACCATGCCACCTTTGTATTTGTCCAGATGAACAAATTTGTCTTTATCACCTATCATGTGATGTGAACAATTGCTATATGATGAAGGGTGCTCCCCTTAATACCACAAACACATAACAGAAATAGAGAAACAACAACAATACTATGCAATAACAGAAAATTGGCTTCTTATTATCTTCACAAATGTGGAATTACAAACTTTCAGAATTACAATATGCAAAGCCACATGGGCATTCCCTTACAATATTCTGTAGGACAAAGCCTCGAATCAATACCTAGATCTACTACCCAGAACTATTCTGAACTGCCTAAGACAATAATACAGCCTTCCTTATATAGGCAATTTCCACCGCCCCAAGAAGATTCCAGAAATTTAGCCCTAAGGGCCGACCAAACTTAGAATTATTTTATTTTTTAATTTATTACATCAAAGTTGGCTCAAAATAACTTTTGAAACCCGAACATAAATTTTGAAGGAAAATTATTTTCCGCCATTTCAGGTGACCTGACTTTCAGAGACCATAAGTCATCACCAGTTGACCCGATTGACTATTATAACCCCATTTTGGAAACACCACAAAGTGCTCTATAGGCTTGACCCGCGCAAGCGCCTGTCACCCAAATTTTTGACCTCATGCGGGGCCTCTAAAGCCTTCAAAACTGAGTTCAAAGTTTCTATACCCTACTGCCAATACCGAAAATCTTCAATATCTTCCAATATACACTTGATCTGGCAATGAAACTTTACTGGTAGACTTATATGACCAAAATAAACCTCCAAGAAAGAAATCAAATCATTCTAAGCACATACAAAAATTACCAAAAATAGTAACTTTCCATAAATAGCAACTCTACACAAAATAGCCCTTATTGAATATAAAAATAGAAATTTTTTTTTTGGGGTGATGCAAGATTGCTCTTACACCCAGGATGCTCCTGCATCACTATATCTATAATCCAATATGTCCTTATGTCTTCTTGTGAAATCAATGCTAGCTCTTGTTCCTTTTTCTCCTCTTCACGATCCATCTCATCATACATTTTCTCCATGACAAAAATGAATCCAATTTCATCTTCAACTGAATCATCATGTGATACTCCATCTCCAACATAGTGACATTCCTTTGAATACTTAAGCTTGTAGTTATTTTGGAATTTTTTAACTCTTGTAGGACACTTGGATGCAAAGTGACCAATCTTATTACATGAAAAGCATTTGAATGGAAATTGACCTTCATATTTTCCTTTTCATTTTTTTTCTCTTCTAGAAATCATAGAAATGAAATCCTCTAGTGCTTTCTCTTCATCATCATCACCAAAATTACAAGAAATGTTTGCAGATTTCTTACCATGGACTGATGCTTTGAAGGTTGTCTCACTTTTAGTTTCTATCTTCAATCTTGAAATCTCAAAAGATGAGATTTTGCTGATCAAGGTCTCTCTCTTGAAATTTTTTGTAAGCTCCATGGTCTCATCAAGGATGTTGATCTTGTTTTCATACTCTAATGTAAGATTAGTCATTAACACATCCATAATATCTTCCTTCAAGATCTCTCCACCATTATTCCTGATTCCAGCAACTGCTTCATTAATTCTTTGGTTGTAAGCTCTAATGTCTTCTTCATGTAGAATATCTAATGCAATGTATCTTTTCTTCTATATCTTTCTTTGTGCAATCTTTTCTTGTGTATCTCCTTCAAACATGTCTTCTAGGTGCTTCCATAGCTTGTAGGCTATGTCTACTTTCTTTAATTCTAAAAACTCACTATCAGATAGGGCCCTCATAAGGGCTTATTTGACTATTGCATTCTAATGGAAAAAATCCTTTTGCTTTCTAGTAGCATCATCCTTTGCAAGATCTTCTAGAGAGGGGACCTTAACTTGTTTGATAGCCACTTCAAAAACTTCAAAAGCAATGCACTGCAAATGTGTCACTATTTTGTTCTTCCAATCAGGATAGTTCTCTCCATCAAACTTAGGACATTCTTTTTTAAATAATGCCATCTCATCAACTTCAAGCTATTAAAATTTCTCTCTGAGGCACTTGGCTCTGATACCAATTGTTAGGAATAGTCCCAAGAGATAACTAAGAGGAGGGGGGTGAATTAGTTATCTACAAGTTTCAATTCTTTATCTAATTAAGTATACTTCAACATTAAACATAAACACAATGAAAAAGCACTTGAACACAACACCAATATTTTGGTTACGGGGAAACCCAAATAGGTAAAAACCCCGGTGAGAATTGACACCCACTAATAAACTACACTAGTGTATAATGATCCTTGTTAGAAGATCTTATAACCTTGTGAGGAGTTGATATTTAAAATGCAATAAATATAGTACCTTGGTCAAAGGTTGAACCCTTTTAGGAGACTTTTATGATTGACCCTATTAGGAGTGAGTAACTTGGTCAAAGGTCAAACCTTATTAGGAGACTTTTATGATTTACCCTATTAGGAGTGAGAACACACTGTCTGAGAGCTCACTGCTCAAAGGGGTGAAGGTTGCAACCTTTTGAATAACAAATACATACTATATCTAGACCTTGATGAATTGTTCTTAGACTTACTGTCTTGATTAGTTCCAATGAATAGCATATACTCTTTACTTGGTCACATAGACCTTCTACTGATGGCTCAACACTTCGCACTCTCTGCTTTGCTCTTCACATTCAACTCTGAACCATGCTTTAGTAATCACAAATGTGATGCAGGAGCATCCTGGGTGTAAGAGCAATCTTGCATCACCCAAAAATATTTATGTTTTTGTATTCAATAAGGGCTATTTTGTGCAGAGCTGCTATTTATGGAAAGTTACTATTTTTGGTAATTTTTGTATGTACTCAGAATGATCTGATTTCTTTCTTTGAGGTTTATTTTGGTCATATATGTCTGCCAGTAAAGTTTCATTGCCAGATCAAGTGTATATTGGAAGATATTGAAGATTTTCGGTATTGGCAGCAGGGTACAAAAACTTTGAACTCAGTTTTGAAGGCTTTAGAGGCCCCAGATGAGGTCAAAAAATTGGGTGACGGGTGCTTGCGTGGGTCAAGCCTGTAGAGCGCTTCGTGGCATTTCCAAAATGGGGTTATAGTAGCCGATCGGGTCAACTGGTGATGACTTATGGTCTTCGGAAGTTGAGCCACCCGAAATGGCAGAAAATAATTTTCTTCAAAATTTATGTTCGGGTTTCAAAGGTTATCTTGAGCTGACTATGATGTAATAAAATGTAAAATAAAATAATTCTAAGTTTGGTCGGCCTTATTGGCTAAAATTCTGGAACCTTCCCAGGTGGTGGAAAATTGCCTATATAAGGAAGGCTGTATTATTGTCTTAGGAGTTCAGAATAGTTCTGGGTAGTAGATCTGGGTATTGATTCGAGGCTTTGTCCTACAAAATATTGTAACGGAATGCCCATGTGGCTTTGCATATTGTAATTCTAAAAGTTTGTAATTCCACATTTGTGGAGATAATAAGAAGCCAATTTTCTGTTCTTGCATATTATTGTTGTTGTTTCTCTATATCTGTTATGTGTTTGTGGTATTAAGGGGAGCACCCTTCATCAGGTGGTATCAGAGCAGGATTTCTTGAGTGTGTAAATAGATCACTGACTGTGAGGTAGTTTGCACCAGGACCGTGGCTAGGGTTTCAGCGCGCATCGTGAAAATGCCTCCACGAAAGGAACGTGGCGGAAGAGCTGGTATTGTAACACCTGAGGTTAGAGAGCTGCAGAGACAAGTGCGAGCATTGCAAGAAGAGATTCGCAGAGGAATGAATCTTAATGTCAGAGATGAAAGCGAGGATGAAGCCGAAGAAGAATATCAAGAAGGAGAAGCTGAAATTGTGAACCAGGAGGAAGAAAGACTTTTTCGGGCGATTTCCAAGATTGGGAAAAGACCTAAGATTGAGGTTCCTACATTTTCTGGAAATCTTAACCTAGAGGAATTGATCGACTAGATCAATGAATGTGAGGAATATTTTGAGTATGAAGATGTTGAGGATCCTGATAGGGTCAAATTTGCGAAGGCCAGACTGAAAGGTCATGCGAAGATCTGGTGGCAAGAAATTCAATTGGAGCGAAATAGAAGAGGGAAAGATAAAATCACAAGATGGGATCGGATGGTGGATAAATTGAAGCGACAGTTCATTCCTGTTGATTATGAGCTTGATCTACTAAAGAAAATGCAAAGTTTGAAGCAAGCAGGAAGATCTGTTCAGGAGTATACAGAGGAGTTCTATCGACTCCTCATAAGAATAGGCCATGCAGAAGCTGATAAGGAGAAAGTTGCCCGATACCTTAATGGGTTAAGGCCAAGCATTCAGGAGGAGTTGAATCTAGTTTGAATGAACAGTATTGAGGAGGCATACCAATTTGCCCTAAAAGTAGAGGAAAAGCTGAACAAGAAGTTTGAGAGCAGACAAAATGGAAGAGGTCGCGGTGGATGATCTGGTGGATGGTCATATGGTGGCCGAAATGATGATCCAAAAAAGAAGGATGAGGCTAGTAGCAGTTAGAATCAGTGTAGAAATAATTCCAATCACTTCCAGGATCAGAATAATAGAGATCAAAGAGGAAGAGGAAGAGGACAAGGATCTGGAAGAGGAGGCTTCCGTGGAACATGTTTTCACTGTGGAGAGGAAGGTCATAGGGAATTTGAATGTCCTCAGCGCCAAGGCAGAATAGACAGGAGAAATGAAGGCCAGGCCAGAGTTGCGCATGTAGATGAAGATGCCAGATCATCAAATTTTGAAGATGCTGAAAGAGGAGAAACGTTGATTAATAGAAGAGTCCTGTTGAGTGGTGATAATGAACCTGAGCAAAGGAGGAGCCTGTTTCACACCAGGTGCAAGTGTGAAGGTAAATGTTGTGATGTGATCATTGATAGTGGAAGCACTGACAATTTGGTGTCAGAAGAGATGGTGACAAAGTTGAAGCTCAAGAGACAGAAACACCCACATCCATTTCGGATTGCCTGGGTACAGGATGACCACAAGGTCATGGTCAATGAACAATGCCTAGTAAAGTTCAAGGTTGGCGGATACCAAGATGAGGTATTGTGTGATATCATATCTATGGATGCATGTCATATGTTGTTGGGTAGACCATGGCAGTTTGACAGATGTGTTGTACATGATGGTCTTGTGAATACCTATTCCCTGACAAACCATGGAGTGTGACATAAGCTAAAACCATTGAAGGAGACCGAAGAAAAGGTATGTGGTAATGCAAGGATAAATTTTGTTGATGGAAGAAATTTCTTAGATGGTATGAGGCATGAGCATGTATGTTTTCCTTTAATTCCAAAAGTTGGTAAAGAGGAAGTAGAAGATGTTCCTGTAGAAGTTGTAGATTTGTTGAATGAGTTTCAGGATATTGTATCTGATAACGTGCCTGATGGATTACCACCAGTCAGGAAGATCAGTCATCAGATGGACTTGATCCTAGGAGTGAGTTTGTTGAATAAGGCAGCACATAGAATGACACCTGCAGAAAGTGAGGAGTTGAACAGACAAGTACATGAACTGTTACAGAAAGGATTGATCTGTGAGAGTCTGAGTCCCTGTGCTGTACCAGCAGTATTAGCACCAAAGAAGAATAAAGAATGGAGGATGTGTACAGATTCTAGGGCAATAAACAAGATCACAATCAAGTACAGGTTTCCATTGCCATGAATGGATGATATTATGGACTGTTTGAGTGGAGCTATGTATTTCTCAAAAATAGATCTGAAAAGTGGATATCATCAAATTCGGATCAGAGAAAGAGATGAATGGAAGACTGCCTTCAAGACAAAGGAATGACTATATGAGTAGTTAGTCATGCCTTTTGGGCTAACCAATGCACCGAGCACTTTCATGCGGCTCATGAACGAAGTTCTGAAAGAATTTTTGGGTAAGTTTGTCATTGTTTACCTAGATGATATTTTGATCTTTAGTAAGACATTGGATGAGCATATGATGCATATTCATATGGTATTTGAGAAGTTGAGAGATGAGAAATTGTTGATTAATTTGAAGAAGTGCAGTTTTGTGAAGAAAGAGTTAGTGTAGTTGGGATTTGTAGTTTCAGCAGAAGGTCTAAAAATGGACCTAGAGAAGGTACAGGCTATCCTTGAATGGCCTACTCCAAGGAGTGCTACTGAGGTAAGATCTTTTCATGGTCTAGCTAGCTTTTACAGAAAGTTTATCAGAAATTTTAGCAGTATTTGTGGACCCTTGACTGAAACAATGAGAGGGGATAGAAAAGAGTTTAAGTGGACTAATGGGGTAGAAAAAAGTTTTCAATTGTTGAAACAAAAAGTTACAGAACAACCATTTTTAGCACTTCCAGATTTTAATAAGGTGTTTCAAGTAGATTGTGATGCTAGTGGTACTGCAATAGGAGCTGTTATGAGCCAAGAAGGTAAACCTGTTGCTTATATCAGTGAGAAATTAAATGATGCCAAGAGAAAATATTCTGTTTATGATCAAGAATTTTATGCTATAGTTCAGGCATTGAAAAAGTGGAGGCACTATCTGCTTCCTAAGGAGTTTGTTTTGTATACTGATCATCAAGCTTTGCAATATTTGAATAGTCAAGGAAAATTGAATCAAAGGCATTTGAAATGGGTTGAGTTTTTGCAGAGTTATACATTTGTTTTGAAACACAGGAGTGGAAAGTCTAATAGGGTTGCAGATGCTCTTAGCAGAAGGCAACTATTGCTGACAAAAATGCAGATTGAAGTGGTTGGGTTCAAGGAACTCAAGAAATTGTATCCAGAAGATCCTAATTTTGGTGAAGCTTGGAAGGCTTGTACAGAACCTGTTACTCTAGATAGGATGAAATGGCTGGATTTTATCATCCAAGATGATATGCTATTCAGAGGGAGTCATTTGTGCATTCCACGAAGTTCTATGGGGGAGAATCTCATCAAGGAGAAGCATAGTGGAGGATTGGCTGGACATTTTGGTTATGATAAAACCCTTGCTTTGGTTGGTGAGAATTATTATTGGCCACAGTTGTAGCAAGATGTGAAGAAGTTTGTACAGAGTTACAGAGTATGTCAGATGGCGAAAGGAGTGAAGTAGAATATAGGGTTGTATCAGCCATTACCTGTACCAGAGAAGCCTTAGGAGGATATCAGTATGGACTTTGTTCTTGGTTTACCGAGGACACAGCAGGGACATGATTCAATTTTTGTAGTAGTTGATCGATTTTCAAAGATGGCACATTTTATTCCCTACAAGAAGACTAATGATGCTGTTCATGTAGCAGAATTGTTTTTCAGAGAATTAGTGAGACTTCATGGTTTGCCAAGGACCATAGTTTCAGATCGGTACACTAATTTTGTTAGATATTTTTGGCGCACATTGTGGAAGAAGTTGAAGATAGATTTGAAATTTAGTTCATCACATCATCCACAGATTGATGGACAGACAGAGGTGGTGAATAGGAGTTTGAGAAATTTGCTGAGATGTTTGGTTGGAGATAAGCCAACAGGATGGGATTTGATTTTACCACAGGCGGAATTCACATACAATAATTCTGTCAACAGGAGCATTGGTAAATCACCATTCCAGATTGTATCAGGAAGTAGTCCAAGAAATGCATCTGAATTGAGGAAGACAGATAAAGGAGAAATAAGTAGTGCTGAAGCTGAGGATTTTGCAGAACACTTGAAGAACATCCATGAAGAGGTGAGGAAGCATATTACCAAGATGAACGCACAGTATAAGGCTAAGGCAGATGAGAAAAGGAGGTATAAAGGATTTCAAGTTGGTGAAGAAGTCATGGTTCATTTGCAGAAGGAGTGGTCTCCAGTTGGTACATATAACAAGTTGAAAATGAAGAAGTTTGGACCATGTAGGATACTGAAGAAACATGATTCAGGAAACACATATGAGGTAGAATTGCCTATTGAGCTAAATATTTCACTAGTGTTTAACATTTCAGATCTGAGAGAGTATCATGAAGGAGGTGTTGAAGATGAGATCACAGCAGCACAGTGGAGCATTCCGGCAACTAGTTCAAACACTAAGGAGATCGAAGATATACTGGACAGTCATGTTGGCAGAAGCACAAGGAACAGGACATATGAAGAATATCTGGTCAAGTGGAAAGGATGACCTGTTGAAGATTCATCATGGCTGACAAAGGAGGAGGTTAGCTATCTTGGTTTTCCTCTGCACACCTGAGTCGTGACAGGGTCACTTCTCAAATTACCCTGGGTGTCTGATGCAGGAGCATCCTGGGTGTAAGAGCAATCTTGCATCACCCAAAAATATTTATGTTTTTGTATTCAATAAGGGCTATTTTGTGCAGAGCTACTATTTATGGAAAGTTATTATTTTTGGTAATTTTTGTATGTACTTAGAATGATCTAATTTCTTTCTTGGAGGTTCATTTTGGTCATATATATCTGTCAGTAAAGTTTCATTGCCAGATCAAGTGTATATTGGAAGATATTGAAGATTTTCGGTATTGGCAGCAGGGTACAGAAATTTTAAACTCAGTTTTGAAGGCTTTAGAGGCCCCGAATGAGGTCAAAAATTTGGGTGACGGGTGCTTGCACGAGTCAAGCCTGTAGAGTGCTTCGTGGCATTTCCAAAATGGGGTTATAATAGCCGATCGGGTCAACTGGTGATGACTTATGGTCTTTGGAAGTTGGGCCACCCGAAATGGCAGAAAATAATTTTCTTCAAAATTTATGTTCGGATTTTAAAGGTTATCTTGAGCTGACTATGATGTAATAAAATGTAAAATAAAATAATTCTAAGTTTGGTCGGCCTTATTGGCTAAAATTCTGGAACCTTCCCAGGCGGTGGAAAATTGCCTATATAAGGAAGGCTGTATTATTGTCTTAGGAGTTCAGAATAGTTCTGGGTAGTAGATCTGGGTATTGATTCGAGGCTTTGTCCTACAGAATATTGTAAGGGAATGCCCATGTGGCTTTGCATATTGTAATTCTGAAAGTTTGTAATTCCACATTTGTGGAGATAATAAGAAGCCAATTTTCTGTTCTTGCATATTATTGTTGTTGTTTCTCTATATCTGTTATGTGTTTGTGGTATTAAGGGGAGCCCCCTTCATCAAAATGACTGCCTATAAATTTTTTTCCTCTAAATGATATAATCAAGTTAGTCTGTTAGAACCACCTTGAAATTATATTAGAGAAACAATAACACTCTCCAAAAATATCTCATTTGGCTCTACTAAGCACACAACAAAAATTGGGACTTGTCCAAATCAATAAGTGTAGGTGCACGCTACACATTGTGGGCTCTACCAAATTAACTGATTGATGTAGAGCCCTCCATTATCACCTTAAGTAGGCTAACTTAACTCAAGGATTCAACAATATAACTTGGAATCAACTCAAGGAATCAGTCTTACTCAAAGATCAAATGAAGTTCTCTGACTTTGTAAGTTACTTCCCCAACCATACCAATTAATTTCACCTTCCCACTTCCTTGTTCCAATCTCTCATTTCATGAATACCCTCCTAGGCCACCTAGTGCACCTAGTGCCTCCAACGCACCAAAACTCAACCCAGACCTCATACTCTGATCCTAACACCTTAGATAATATTAACATAATACATTTTCCATTTTAAAACTCCCCATTCACTCCTATCCATTCATCTTTCACCATTCTTCTACTCTAGCCCTTCTACGCCTTCCTAGTAGCCCTCCACAACCTGAAATCAACAAATTTCTTCCAAATTCCCCAAACAACCTGGAAATGTTTTTACACTTTCAAGTACCCTTTTCAAATTTATTAAATTCCTAATAATCTCAAGCTCTCACCATTTGATTGGTGAAGACTTTCTTTTCTAAGTGCTCTTCTCCTTGGCTTGATTAGCCCTTGCTTAAAGAAGCAACTCCTATATCCCTTTACTTACAGGAGTCCAAAACCCAAAATAGTCTCATAACATGACTTATAATCACTAATTTTCAACTTATTAGGATTCCACCTACTCATTTATGTTTGCATTCATCAAACCCTCACTTCTTGGGCTAGAAACTAAGGGTTTTAGAGAAATCAATCTTTCCAACAACTCACAACCACACTAAGGGTTCTAACATCTTAAAACTCATCCCAAAGGACCTTTCCAACCATTAACTACCCTCTCCACCCATCAGATCACTCCCAGCCATGACTGGTACAAGACTAGTTTCCCTTAATCAACATTTTCCCACCATTTTGGGTTCTTCAAATACTTCATCTCAAATCCCTACATATGATCACTATATTAAATGGATCTATTATAAATTTGACTCACCACACCAATCATAGGTAACCCATTGGTGGGTGAGTCAAGGAATTATATGGAGTCCTTTCTCTAATAACTGTCTACAGTCATAATGTTGGCACAGTCACTTATACCAGTGATTGCATTTGCTTTATCACTCAACAAAACAATAAAGTTAAAACATAAACATGTAATGAAAATAGAAACAAATGTATTTACACCACATTCAAGACAAAATCATGTTTTATAGATTCAAACAAATTTGCTATTGCCTTGACTGTACCCACGGACAGTGGCTTCCAGATTTGCAGAGAATTAAAGTTTTATTGATCAAAAACCATTACAAATTCATTCCATTGCATATCAATCATGATCTCTCTATCCACTCACATGGATTTCTATGAAATAGACTCCTAACTGACTACAACCAACTTTAAATAACTAGAAACTAATGCAAACTGTCCCCAAACCGACAGTCTAAACAAAATAAGAGGAAAAGTGTTGTCAAGTTGACAACCTATGTTGTCAAGTCAACAAAATGTCTCTAAAACTCCTTATAATGACTATTAACAACCTTTTGTAGCTCAATACTAACTTATAACCAACTACAACCCCAACTAAGCCATGTTTAGGTTCATATTGCCAATTTAGGCAATTTACAACTTATTGCACTCTTTAGTGCTTTTAACCCCATTGAGAGGCTTTAATAGCCTTATTAAATCATTTAAAACCATTATTGATCATTTTCAAATCCCCTAACCTAGGATAAAACCTTAATCCCTTCCTAGTGACCCCTAGGTAGCTTAGCATTGCCATTAGGCTTACATTTAGGATTTTGATTGCAATAAGATCAATTTATGATCAAAAGAATATTAATGACCATGAACATTCTCATTACAAGTTTTAATGACCTTAGAAGGCTATTTTTCTTCAATTCCACCTAAGCATCCATTAGTGATCCTGGTGCTCTCCATAGCTTCTACTTGTGACCTTGGTGCTCCTGCACCATACTCCCCAACTTTGAAATTGTTCCAAGTCCTCTTGGAATGCTCTGAAAAACAAACATTTCCAATTGAAGCTCCATGTCCTCGCATGTCTCTGCATACTCCATGCTAGTTTGTCTTCTTGAATGTCTTTTGACTAAACCTTCATCTTTGCCATGCTTATCCATGCTTCTACCTTGCTGTCCACATTGATTATCCATGTGCTCATATACCTTTTCGATGTGTATACCCTGTACCTTCCTTCTACACCTTCTTTTCTTCTTCTTATGCTTAAGATCTAGAGACCAAATCATTAGAAAGAAAGGGACATAACATAGCACTTCCATTATTTGGCTTTGACATAAGCTTGTCAACTCCATCATGTTAGAACGCTATAACACTTGGGGATATACCTACAACACAATTAGATTTAGTACCAAAAACCAAAACAATAACTTCATGCTAGTATAGGCTATCCCCATACACATTGTCTCTTCATCCTTATGTTGTTTTCATTTTCAAATTCCTCATGCTTAGATACCTTTTCCCCTATCAGAAACTTATCATCATCATTTTGTCTTCCTTCTTTGCATGGTTCACATTCAACTCTGAACCATGCTTTAGCAATCACAAATGACTACCTATAAATATTTTTCCTCTAAATGATATAATCAAGTTAGTCTGTTAGAACCGCCTTGAAATTATATTACAAAAACAATAACACTCTCCAACAACATCTCATTTGGCTCTACAAAGCACACAACAAAAACTAGGACTTGTCCAAATCAATAAGTGTAGGCGCACACTACACACTGTGGGCTCTACCAAATTAATTGATACTTTCTCCTCAAGCTGAATTACATCATTTTCTCTTAGCCAAACATTCTTAACTCTTTTCCAATCACTAATCTAAGCACGTATACCAAAATGATAGGTGTAACTCCTATACCAATAAAATCTATGTTGGTTGTTCTGGATAAACACAGGAAACTGCAAGTGGTGAATACCGACTGCAAAAATTCACTTCTACAACACATCAGACTATGCATCCATGAATGTAACATCACTAACATGCCTCCATCACATATCCAAATGCGCAAGACTCGATGATAACTGTATGACCAATCACTCATAGAATAGTGCCTGTAACTCTATCGGGAACACTGATAACACAAGCTGCTATATAACTATTTGTACTAACAATTAACCTTTGCATCCATGATTCATATACTCAAAGCTTACTATATTTAAGTCTTCCATGCATGCTACTTACCATATTTTGTCATCAATGACAAACAAATAGTCAACACTAGCTTGTTGGAAAATCTCCAACAATTTTGGCTTTGTGTTCTCATATTGTTGGTTTAGTGTTAGTTTTATGATGTTATGTTGTGATAGAATGTGTGAGGATCTTAGTAAGGCCCTAATAAGGTCTAAGAGTCATTAGGCCTACTCATACCTTCATTATGGTTACAAAGCTCAAATATTGGAAAAGGTGTCAAAGGTTGTAAAAAGGCATTAAATGTTCTATCAGGATGTATTTCAACTTACCTAGGTCTCCTAGAGTCTAAGGTAGACTCCTAGGTTAGGGTAGGGTGGTTAAGAATAACT
>BSBK01014722.1:27500-56263 GCA_027943335.1 Chamaecyparis obtusa | reverse complement strand
ACTCAATTCAATTTTATCGTTAATAAAAATAACATTAGACATGCAAATTAAATTCAATTTGATTCATTTAATGTTTGTCTCAATCAAATATTTCTATGTTAATGTCTATTAAAAAAAGACAATGAATAGCTCCCAATTATCTTATCCTAAGAATTGACCATGACCCTGGAATGAGCAGAATAGTTTGGATAGTAACCAAAATAGAATTGAATCTTTTGTATTTTTGAGAAATCATTAAAAACCTTTTTTTCGTTAAATATGAGAGAATACCGCGTAGATCTCTACGCGGTATTCTTCCTAACACAGATCTATCTTACTACGATACCCTTTTTTGATTTCTCAAGGGTAAAAGAAGATTCAGATCTATGCTGATAATTTGGCGAATCCACACACAAAATGTGTAAAAAATGATCAAATCTATTCTAGTCTACTCTCTTTTCCTTTTTTACTCTTGTTTGGGGTAGGGATCGCTCAAACAATTGTTCAATTTATTGAATCGGGACTGACGGGGCTCGAACCCGCAACTTCCGTCTTGACAGGGCGGTACTCTAACCAATTGAACTACAATCCCACTAGGTACAGTTTATTGACTAATTAGTCATAGTAATTCAACTGTGCCGGGTCGTATGTTGTAAAACTTTTCTCTTTCAAATCTACCAAAAGTATTTGTTCGTTCCAATTCTTTCTATATAGAGTATAGGGGATTCAAAAACGAATTACCTTTTTTACCTGATAGATTGATATCTATCTCAATCTATCAAGTTGGTATTGGGCCGAGCTGGATTTGAACCAGCGTAGGCATATTGCCAACGAATTTACAGTCCGTCCCCATTAGCCACTCGGGCATCGACCCAGGAAAAAATGGGAAGTTATTATAAATTAGATATTATAATTACTTTCCTAGCCTAGTACCCCTAGGGGAAATCGAATCCCCGTTGCCTCCTTGAAAGAGAGATGTCCTGGGCCACTAGACGATAGGGGCCTACTTATTGTCATAATATTCAAATCCCTAGGAATTTGTCAATAAAAAAAATCTTTTTTCATATTAATTATTGAATATTCTTCTTGTGTTGTCAGGATCGACAATATAACTATATTCAATTATTTCTTAATATATTGACCCCATTATTTGATTACATATCAAATATGTAATAGACTTTGAAATGACCAAAAGCTCTTTTAACTCGGGGGTAGAGTAACGCCATGGTAAGGCGTAAGTCATCGGTTCAAGCCCGATAAAGGGCTCTTGCTTGCAATAAAGCCCAGTTTTTATTTTTAACAACAAAAAAACTGCAATATACCTTTTTTTGTTATAACGGAATAGAACATGTAATATGATTGAGGACAACTAACATATAGAATTTTTTTGAGATATAGTTTTTTTTCTTTATCTTGGTACTAATAAGACAAGGAATAGTATAAGATTAGGCATAATAAATCTCTTAATTATTTCGTATTACTTTTAAACTAAATAAAAATTAGAAGTAAGTGAACCTAACCCATTGACTGATTAATATATAAGTTATTCTGATATTGAAAATAGTCTGAATTCTAGATGGAATCATTTTCCTTTTATCTTTAAAACCATAATTCGATTATGATGTACCAAACATTCTTACTTGTAATGTACAAGACATTTTATCTTGGTCATTCTACCAGTGGAAAATAGATTGGAATTGAGATATCAAAAAAGATAAGAAAAGGTAAATGGAAAACAAAGGAACTGTTTATTTTTCATTATATCTAATATAGTATCCCTTTTTTTGAATAAAGGGAAAGGAGCGGATAGAGTTCTTTGCTCTAGCTCGTAGAGCAACAAAAATCTTTCTTGTTGTTCCTATTTATTCATAGAACGTAGAAATCATGTAGTAGTAAAAAACATAGAGATACATAAAGTATTTCTCAAAATTACTATGAGTAAGATTTAAGACGTAATAATATTCAATAGAATTGATATTCTTAATAGTCTCGAAGAGCAGAGAGGAATAAAAGCTAACTTGCTTTTCTGGCATTCTGTTTTTATATATTATATAAATAATATAATTTATAGGATAAGAAAAAAAGGGAATAGAAACAACTTCGGGTTATCATGCATTTACTTATATTGATATTATTTCGGTTTAACCGGATAAAATCCGTGCCAATAAGGCATCTTCGAAACCCGATTTATTGAAAGGGATGATGGATAAAAAATTGTCCATAAATATTTGAAATATAAAACAATGTATACCCTTTCTATCAAATAGGGTGCTCGGAAAAGGTTGGAATAGTTAAATAGGAGGATTACTATGACTATAGCCCTTGGAAAGTCTTCCAAAGAGGAACAAACTTTATTTGATATTATGGATGACTGGCTCCGCAGAGACCGTTTTGTTTTTGTGGGTTGGTCCGGTTTATTGCTTTTTCCTTGTGCTTATTTTGCGCTAGGCGGATGGTTCACGGGCACAACTTTTGTGACTTCGTGGTATACTCATGGATTGGCCAGTTCCTATTTGGAAGGTTGTAATTTTTTAACTGCTGCAGTTTCTACGCCTGCTAATAGTTTGGCACATTCTTTGCTGCTATTATGGGGTCCTGAAGCACAAGGAGATTTTACTCGTTGGTGTCAATTAGGTGGTCTATGGACTTTCGTTGCTCTTCATGGTGCTTTTGGTCTAATAGGTTTCATGTTACGCCAATTTGAACTTGCTCGATCTGTGCAATTACGACCTTATAATGCAATTGCGTTCTCTGCTCCGATTGCTGTTTTTGTTTCCGTATTCTTGATCTATCCATTAGGTCAGTCTGGTTGGTTTTTTGCACCTAGTTTTGGCGTAGCAGCTATTTTCCGATTTATCCTCTTTTTTCAAGGTTTTCATAATTGGACCTTGAATCCATTTCATATGATGGGAGTTGCCGGAGTATTGGGTGCTGCTCTTCTATGTGCTATTCACGGTGCTACCGTAGAAAATACTTTATTTGAAGACGGTGATGGTGCAAATACATTCCGTGCTTTTAACCCAACTCAAGCCGAAGAGACTTATTCTATGGTCACTGCAAACCGTTTCTGGTCCCAAATTTTTGGGGTTGCTTTTTCCAATAAACGTTGGTTACATTTCTTCATGTTATTTGTGCCGGTGACCGGTTTATGGATGAGTGCCATTGGAGTAGTTGGCCTAGCTCTAAACTTACGTGCTTATGATTTTGTTTCCCAGGAGATTCGTGCAGCAGAAGATCCTGAATTTGAGACTTTTTATACAAAAAATATTCTTTTGAACGAAGGTATTCGTGCTTGGATGGCGGCTCAGGATCAGCCTCATGAAAACCTTATATTCCCTGAGGAGGTTCTACCCCGTGGAAACGCTCTTTAATGGAACTTTAACTTTAGCTGGTCGTGACCAAGAAACCACTGGTTTCGCTTGGTGGGCTGGTAATGCTCGACTTATTAATTTGTCAGGCAAATTACTTGGGGCTCATGTGGCTCATGCCGGATTAATTGTATTCTGGGCTGGAGCAATGAATCTATTTGAAGTGGCTCATTTTGTACCGGAAAAACCTATGTATGAACAAGGATTGATTTTACTTCCCCATCTAGCTACTCTAGGATGGGGAGTCGGTCCTGGTGGGGAAATTGTGGACACTTTTCCCTATTTTGTATCCGGGGTACTTCACTTAATTTCTTCTGCAGTTTTAGGCTTCGGTGGTATTTATCACGCACTAATTGGACCCGAAACTTTAGAAGAATCTTTTCCATTTTTTGGTTATGTATGGAAAGATAGGAACAAAATGACCACAATTTTAGGTATTCACCTAATCTTGCTAGGTGTTGGTGCTTTTCTTCTAGTGTTTAAGGCTTTGTATTTTGGTGGCATATATGATACCTGGGCTCCCGGCGGTGGCGATATAAGAAAAATTACGAACCTTACGCTTAACCCAAGTACTATATTTGGTTATTTACTCAAATCCCCTTTTGGAGGGGAGGGATGGATTGTTAGTGTGGACAATCTAGAAGATCTAATTGGAGGACATGTGTGGTTAGGTTCCATTTGTATCTTCGGTGGTATCTGGCACATCTTAACAAAACCTTTTGCGTGGGCTCGCCGTGCGTTTGTATGGTCCGGAGAAGCTTACTTATCTTATAGTTTAGCAGCTCTCTCTGTCTTTGGTTTCATTGCTTGTTGTTTTGTTTGGTTTAACAATACAGCTTATCCCAGTGAATTCTATGGACCTACCGGCCCAGAAGCCTCTCAAGCACAAGCATTTACTTTTCTAGTTAGAGACCAGCGTCTTGGAGCTAGTGTAGGGTCTGCCCAAGGGCCCACTGGTTTAGGTAAATATCTTATGCGTTCTCCTACTGGAGAAATTATTTTTGGAGGGGAAACGATGCGTTTTTGGGATCTTCGTGCTCCCTGGTTGGAACCTCTAAGAGGTCCTAATGGTTTGGACCTGAGTAAGTTGAAAAAAGACATACAACCTTGGCAAGAACGACGTTCAGCAGAATATATGACTCATGCTCCTTTAGGTTCTTTAAATTCTGTGGGTGGTGTAGCTACCGAGATTAATGCGGTCAATTATGTCTCACCTCGAAGTTGGTTAGCCACTTCTCATTTCGTTCTAGGATTTTTCTTTTTCGTAGGTCATTTGTGGCATGCAGGAAGAGCTCGTGCAGCTGCAGCAGGATTTGAGAAAGGAATTGATCGTGATTTTGAACCTGTTCTTTCCATGACCCCTCTTAATTAAACCAGAGATAAAACTAGATAAATATCTAATTTCTTTTTATAAATTAAAAGGATATAACTATCCTTTGCCATTATTCTTCCAACTGAATCC
Organism: Chamaecyparis obtusa; assembly: GCA_027943335.1. Classification (NCBI taxonomy): domain Eukaryota; kingdom Viridiplantae; phylum Streptophyta; class Pinopsida; order Cupressales; family Cupressaceae; genus Chamaecyparis; species Chamaecyparis obtusa. The sequence continues at coordinate 51,454 of BSBK01014722.1, read as the reverse complement.
TTGTTGCTCGGCTATAGCATAGCCGAGCATTTTTTTGGTACTGAACTAAGTTCTATCTAGGATTTTTGTTTTTCGTAAGTTAGGTTGAGTTGTTCGATGAACAAAAGGAGAGAGAGGGATTCGAACCCTCGATAGTTTTTAACTATACCGGTTTTCAAGACCAGAGCCATCAACCACTCGGCCATCTCTCCCGAATTAGCATAACTCATTTTATCCCGATAGATAATATCTGTCTATAGGGAATATTATATAACTATATAACTATATATGATATTTATATATAGTGATGATAAAAAGAAAATTTGCTGACTCGAAATTTGAGAATTTCGATTCATTTATGATCAAATCAAAATCCGTAGTGCATTCCAAAATCAAAAATTGACCGGATAGGGATCGAATGGTATAGCCTTTTGAATCTGTTGGAAGCTTTTAAGATAACAACCATGACTATTGCATTCCAATCGTCTGTGTTTGCATTAATCGCAATTTCAATTCTACTAGTGATTGGTGTACCTGTCGCGCTTGCCTCTCCTAATGGTTGGTCAAGTCAAAAAAATGTACTATTTTCAGGCGTATCATTATGGATTGGATCAGTCTTTTTAGTAGGTATTCTAAATTCTTTCATATCTTAAGATATATTGATCTTCTGGGTTTAAAATCTCCCCCCCCGGGGGGCCATTAGAAATAAATTCAATTATTCACAAAGGAATTTACGATAAATAAAAAAAAACCAGGTAATGAAGGTGCTGGGTTTTTATTAATATAATTGATAATCGATCAATCAGTCTATTGGATGAAATAGAATAATTTACCTCCATAGAATGGTAATATATGGGTATATATTATACCCATATAACGAGTCAAATGCGGGTATGGTTGAATGGTATAATTTCTCCTTGCCAAGGAGAAGATGCGGGTTCGATTCCCGCTACCCGCCCATCTGTAGAATATAATTCTGGACTAGTTATCGTATTGGTTTAGTCGTATTTGTATCGTATTTAGATTTCTTGTGTCTTTGCGGAGACGGGATTTGAACCCGTGACTTCAAGGTTATGAGCCTTGCGAGCTACCAAACTGCTCTACTCCGCGTTATCCCTTCATATTAACCTTATTTATAATACCCCAAAATGGGTACATCGAGCAATCCCTTAGGTATACTATTCTCCCTCCCTATATAGGGAGGGATTTTTCTATCATAACAATAACTTGAAAGAATCCTTTTTTTTTACCCTACCAACTCGATTTTGTTACCCCAGCCAACAAACATGCGTGAGCCATTTCACGGATTATATATCCGGATAATTCAAAGTCTCTATAATTGGCTCTGGGTCTTCCAGTCTTCAAACAACGTCGACGAAGACGTGTAGGTGCACTATTACGCGGTAGAGATTGTAATTTTCTATAAATTTCCAATTTTTCATCCAGTGATGAGACTTCGCTCATCTCTTTTTTCAAAGATTGGCGAAGCAAATTATATTTCCTTTCCAATCTTTGTTTCTTTTTCTCTCTTTGAATGAGACTTTTTCTTGCCATAATGATTCAGCTACTTTATATAAATAATATAGATCAAATTTGAGATGGAGAAGTATTACGTGGATTACTCCTTCTTTTTATGCATAGAGATTAGATTGAAAATCTAAAAAATGAAAAAGAATTAACCGAATTTACCTGATGTAGAGGCGATTAAGAAAGCTGCATACGTGAATATATAGCCTACAGAAAAGTGAGCTAATCCAACTAATCGTGCTTGAACAATGGAAAGAGCTACCGGCTTATCCCTCCATCGAACTAAATTAGCCAGAGGTGTGCGTTCATGAGCCCATGCAAGAGTTTCAATCAGTTCTTGCCAATATCCACGCCAAGAAATAAGAAACATAAATCCAGTAGCCCAAACAAGATGTCCAAATAAGAACATCCATGCCCAGACAGATAAACTGTTCATACCAAAAGGATTGTATCCATTAATTAGTTGTGAAGAATTTAACCAAAGATAATCTCTTAACCATCCCATTAAATAAGTGGAAGACTCATTAAATTGAGCTACATTTCCTTGCCATAAGGTGATATGCTTCCAATGCCAATAGAAAGTAACCCATCCAATGGTATTCAACATCCAGAAAACTGCTAAATAAAAAGCGTCCCAGGCCGAAATATCGCAAGTACCGCCCCGTCCCGGACCATCGCAAGGAAAACTATAACCAAAATCTTTCTTATCAGGCATTAGCTTAGAACCACGCGCATCTAAAGCACCTTTTACTAAAATCAATGTAGTCGTATGCAAACCTAGAGCAATAGCATGATGAACCAAAAAGTCTCCGGGACCAATTGTTAAGAAGAGTGAATTTTTATTATCGTTAATAGCATTCAACCAACCGGGTAACCATAAGCTTTTGCCCGCATTGAATGCTGGATCATTTGCTGAAGATAAGAGCACATCAAAGCCATATAAGGTCTTACCATGAGCAGATTGTATCCATTGAGCAAATATAGGCTCAATCAAGATTTGCTTTTCTGGAGTACCAAAAGCGAGCATAACATCGTTATGAACATAAAGTCCCAAGGTATGAAAACCTAGGAATAAACTAACCCAACTTAAATGAGATATTATGGCTTCCTTATGCTCCAACATTCTCGCCAATACATTATCCTTATTCTGTTCTGGATTATAATCTCTAATGAGAAATATAGCTCCATGGGCAAATGCCCCTGTCATAATGAATCCGGCAATGTATTGATGATGAGTATACAAAGCAGCTTGAGTAGTAAAATCTTGTGCTATGAATGCATAGGCAGGCAAAGAATACATGTGTTGAGCTACCAAAGAAGTAACAACTCCCAAAGAAGCTAGAGCAAGACCTAATTGAAAGTGAAGAGAGTTATTGATTGTGTTGTAAAGACCCTTATGCCCGCGTCCTAATAAGCCTCCCGGAGGGACATGTGCTTCTAAAATATCTTTTATACTGTGTCCAATCCCAAAGTTGGTTCTATACATATGACCAGCAATGAAAAACACAAATGCAATAGCTAAATGATGATGTGCGATATCAGTTAGCCACAAACTTTGAGTTTGTGGATGGAATCCCCCGAGAAGAGTTAGAATAGCAGTTCCCGCTCCTTTAGTGGTACCAAATAAATGACTGCTGGAATCAGGATTTTGAGCATAAAGATTCCACTGACCTGTAAAAAGTGGTTCCAACCCTTGGGGATGTGGTACTACATCTAAAAAATTATCCCACCTTATGTGCTCTCCTCTTGATTCAGGAATAGCGACATGAACTAAATGCCCCGTCCAAGCCAAAGAACTGACTCCGAAGAGCCCTGATAAATGATGATTGAGACGAGATTCGGCATTTTTAAACCATGAAACACTTGGTTTCCATTGAGGTTGTAGATGCAACCAACCCGCTGTTAAAAAGAGAGCAGAAAGAAATAGCAAGAAAAGAGCTCCAGTATAAAGATCTTCATTAGTGCGTAAACCAATTGTATACCACCACTGATAAACACCGGAATAAGCAATATTGACCGGACCGGGAGCACCTCCTCGGGTAAAGGCTTCTACGGCCGGTTGACCAAAATGAGGATCCCAAATTGCATGAGCAATAGGTCTTACATGTAAGGGGTCGTGTACCCATGCTTCGAAATTGCCTTGCCAAGCTACGTGAAACAAATTACCAGAGGTCCACAGAAAGATTATAGCTAACTGACCAAAGTGAGAAGCAAAAATCTTTTGATAAAGGCGCTCTTCGGTAATATCATCATGACTCTCAAAGTCATGTGCAGTAGCAATACCAAACCAAATACGACGAGTAGTTGGGTCCTGGGCCAAGCCTTGGCTGAACTTTGGAAATCTTGATGCCATAATGCTTTATCCTCCTAGCCATTATCCTACTGCAATAATTCTTGCTAGGAAGAACGCCCATGTCGTGGCGATTCCACCCAGAAGGTAATGAGCTACTCCTACAGCACGTCCTTGAACAATACTCAAGGCTCTTGGCTGGATAGCAGGAGCAACTTTTAATTTATTATGGGCCCAAACAATAGATTCAATAAGTTCTTGCCAATATCCACGGCCACTAAATAGGAACATTAAACTAAAGGCCCAAACGAAATGAGCACCTAAGAATAAAAGACCATATGCAGATAATGAAGAACCGTAAGATTGGATTACTTGAGAAGCTTGTGCCCATAGAAAGTCACGGAGCCACCCGTTAATTGTAACGGAACTCTGCGCAAAGTTTCCTCCTGTAATATGAGTTACCACTCCCTGATCACTTATACTACCCCAAACATCGGACTGCATTTTCCAGCTAAAATGAAATATTACTACCGAAATTGCATTGTACATCCAGAATAACCCTAAGAAGACATGATCCCAGGCAGATACTTGACATGTTCCTCCTCTACCAGGCCCATCGCAAGGAAAACGAAAACCAAGATTCGCTTTATCGGGTATTAAACGAGAACTGCGAGCAAATAAAACACCTTTAAGTAATATTAATACAGTCACATGGATAGTAAATGCATGAATATGGTGCACTAAAAAATCCGCAGTTCCTAATGGAATAGGTAACAAAGCCACTTTGGCACCTACTGCTATCAAATCACCACCTCCCCAGGTTAAGCTGGTGCTTGCTGTTGCATCAGGAGCTGTCAAACTGGGTGCTAAAGCATGAGTGTTTTGTATCCATTGAGCAAAGATAGGTTGTAATTGGATAGCAGTATCTGAAAACATATCTTTAGGGCGTCCTAAAGCACTCATAGTATCATTATGAATATATAGACCAAAACTATGGAAACCTAAGAAAATACATACCCAGTTGAGATGTGATACAATTGCATCACGATGTCTCAGAACACGGTCTAAAAGATTGTTGTATTGAGTAGTCGGATCATAGTCTCTTACCATAAAAATAGCTGCATGTGCAGCAGCGCCAACTATGAGAAATCCACCAATCCACATATGGTGCGTGAACAGAGATAGTTGGGTACCATAGTCAGTAGCTAGATATGGATAGGGAGGCATAGAATACATATGATGAGCTACGACAATAGTTAAAGATCCTAACATAGCTAGGTTAAGAGCTAATTGAGCATGCCATGAAGTAGTTAAGATCTCGTAAAGACCTCTATGTCCTTCCCCTGTAAATGGACCTTTATGAGCTTCCAAAATATCCTTGAGGTTATGACCAATAACCCAATTGGTTTTATACATATGACCAGCGATTAGAAAAAGAACTGCAATAGCTAAATGGTGGTGTGCAGTATCGGTCAGCCACAGACCCCCCGTTACTGGGTTCAGTCCTCCACGAAAAGTCAAAAATTCTGAATATTTCGACCAATTCAGAGTGAAAAATGGGGTCAATCCCTCAGCGAAACTGGGATAAAGTTGAGCTAAAAGCTCACGATTTAAAATAAATTCATGAGGAAGTGGTATCTCTTTAGGGTCCACTCCAGCATCTAAGAGTTGATTAATAGGTAAAGAAACGTGTATTTGGTGTCCTGCCCAAGATAGAGATCCAAGTCCTAGTAACCCTGCTAAATGGTGGTTCAACATGGATTCTACATCTTGGAACCAAGCCAATTTTGGAGCAGCTTTGTGATAATGGAACCAACCAGCAAAAAGCATTAACGCTGCAAAGATTAATGCACCAATTGCGGTGCAGTAAAGTTGCAATTCACTAGTTATTCCGGATGCTCGCCAAAGCTGGAAGAGACCAGAGGTGATTTGTATTCCTCGAAAACCTCCACCCACATCTCCATTCAAAATTTCTTGGCCTACTATTGGCCAAACTACCTGAGCACTGGGTTTAATGTGAGTAGGATCGCCTAGCCATGCTTCATAATTGGAGAAACGAGCGCCGTGAAAGTACATCCCACTTAGCCAAATAAATATGATGGCTAATTGACCAAAATGAGCACTAAATACTTTGCGAGAGATCTCTTCCAAATCATTAGTATGGCTATCAAAATCGTGAGCATCAGCATGTAGGTTCCAGATCCAGGTGGTAGTATTGGGTCCCTTAGCTAGTGTCTTTGAGAAATGACCGGGTTTAGCCCATTTTTCAAAAGAGGTTTTAACAGGATCCCTCTCCACTACGATCTTTACTTCTTCCGGTGAACGAATGGTCATTGAGTTCTCCTCTTTCCAGACGAGACATGAGAAAAAACCCGCCGAATTTTTGAAAAAAAAAAAAAAAAAAAATATATATATATATTCTATATATTCTAAACTCGTCCCTCTCTTTATTTGCCAGTTTAGAACTGGAGCGACTATGATACGGAAGTCGCTTTGAGGCAGGTGTTCAAATTTATTATGACATATCTGATAGGTGCTTAATGGACCGTTACGAGATATAAAACTTTTCCGCCCAGTGGTAAAAAAGATATATCAATATGATACAATCCTTATCTTCATATCCAGATTTATTTATCCATATCTCTGGACCCATATGTTACAGATCACTTTTATGATTCAAAAGAACTTTGAATTGATGAATATTAATGAATCTTTCATAAATTCTATTTCTGGACGGGATTTACTCATAAAAAGATTTTTTGAACAATCTATAGAAAGTATTCTTTTTTATATTTTCTATTTTTTGATAATGACAATGCAATAAGAGAAGCTAATTCGCTCGAATAGTATGATAAATTTCAGAATCTTGACAATTTCGCAGTATAGTAGTGGGGAGATTTTCATTCTCCAAAACGTCCTGTAATCTTTAACCGATTTTGTGCTTCGATATAATTGCTTGGAGCAAGCGCTATAGCTTGTTTCCAATATTCAGCAGCTTGATCAAACCAAGCTTCCGCAATTTCAGGATCTCCCTGTTGAATGGCCTGTTCTCCTCGGTCGGGATAGATCAACTTCTCAAAGTTTTCTTCCCTTAGAACCGTACTTGAGAGTTTCCTACCTCATACGGCTCAATTAACTATTCTTTAGTCCTTTACCCAAACTTTCAAAATAGGATAAATACGTTCAGCTTAACCGAAAGAACAGAATGGGTCAATGACATGAGTTTCAAACTTCACTTTCGATAAATGATCAGGTTTTATCTTTTCTCCCACCCTAAAAAGATGAAGTATTAGAAATAAAGAGATCTACTTCAGATTATCCAGATAAAAATCTTTTTAAGAGGTAACTATCTATGTTCTGTATAGAAATTTTGAATAATACTTTCCTACCAGGAAAGTACTTCACGTCTTTAGGATCTGATGCTACACCGCTGCTCAATAACCTAGTAAATCAACTCTATTACATTACATAAATAAATTCCTTATTTTTGCCCATGAGCAGATTTGATCGTATCAGCCCGAACTTTCAATAATTGATCTTTATGGTGCTTTCTTCCATCAATTGAATTGATTTTTTTATCCATAGACTATCCAGGCTATATTTACCCATTCATATTTGGGCTCCTATGAGGGATATTCTTTTGACTACAGCTGATAAAAAACCGTTGTTTTGGACGGTGCATATGTAGAAAGCCTCTTTTTTTTTTTCGTACTAGACGAATTCATTCTATAGTACAGATAGCCGCACGTAATGACAGATCAAGGCCGTATTATTAAGAGCTTGTGGTAAAGACGGGTTTCGTTCTAATGCTTGGAAATAATATTCTAAAGCCTTAGTATGTTCCCCATTACTTGTGTGGATAAGACCTATATTATATAATATATAACTTCGGTCATAGGGGTCAATTTCCGGTCGCATGGCTTCATAATAATTTTGTAAAGCTTCCGCATATTCCCCTTCGGATTGAGCTGACATTCGTTACGGTCGTTCATTCAATTGAAATGATCTCCGCTTCAAAACCGTACATGAGAATTTCACCTCATACGGCTCCTCCTAAGTAATCAATTCAATTGACAAGAAAAAAGATTTTCCTTATGATTATGAATTAACAGGAACTAGTGTATTTCCAATGAATCTCTAGCTATCCTTCTTGCAAAGATTTTTTTTTCTAAATAACCAAGTATTTTAGTTTAGCACTAAAAACATAACCTCTAACAATTTCTTTGTCCTTAACGCACTGTCTTTTACGGGAATTATTCACTTCAACAGTCTCCGATGGTTCTAGCGGTATCCGAAGTACAAACGAGATGGATGTTTGTTGCCTCAACCATTCTAACTAGCCCTTCATAAAAAGGTCATATTATAACGAAGCATTTGTGTTGTCGATTTTAACGCGTAGTGCTTTTTCCCCTATGCACACCTATCATATAGATTTGATCATTAACATCTATGTAATAGATATAACCTTTCGCTCAATACTAGAATCTCAGAAGATCAAAGCATCTAAGGCTGCATAAATCGGGGATACACGACAGAAAGAATTGTTCTATTTCTAAAACTCACCTTCACTAAGCGTAAGTTTTAACTTAATAAATATCCCGCCATTCTACGAAACGAGAAAAAGTAGAAAGAACAAAAAATCAAATCACACCATCTCTGTAATAGGTAAATGCCTTTTTCTCCCCTGAAGCCATTGGGATTATCTGCAATAATATATCCGCTACAATTGTGAAAGTCTTGTCGATAAAATTGTCATTTCTCTGAGATCTAGGCATAGTTAATTAATAAATTTGATAATTTCTTTCATTCCCCATACGGAAATGATTCCATGAACAAAATTATTTTCCAATGCACAATAGCATAATAAATCAATTTCCTTATGATCGCAAATATGTAAACTGAATAAAGAAAAATTGGGAATATTTGAAAGAGTTCATTAAATTGATTGATGAACAATCAAAAAAAAATTTGAGAAAATGTTTATATCTATATAATGCGAATCTAAGAAGTTTCGCGCTCGTTTGCTCATGACCCCAACGATAAAACGAGTAAGTAAACGGCAAATTGGTGAACATAAAATGAGAAAATGATGGTTGTGTTTGTGCATACTTATTTTATTCTAAAACATAGAATTTATTGAGTATATAAGAATATAGTCATTATGATAGAATTTGTATCATTATGGTACAATTTGTACCATTAATTCTTACCGACCGAAGAATTATTCTTAATATATAGGATCATTATGGATCAATAGATCTGGCTTAATTTCACAATTGGATCGGCAATAAAAACCCGAATAATCTAACAATAATAGGATTAGATCGATGAAAAATGAAAATATCTTGAAATAAGAAGAAAATAAGTTTGGTAAAATACTCTTTTGTCTTTATTCATAAATACTTGACTTATGCAAAAGTCAAGTATCACTTTAATAATTTAGAAAAGACTTGTTGTTTTCATTTTGTTGACAAATAAAGGATCGTGTAGGAAAGATGGCTGAGCGGTTCAAGGCGTAGCATTGGAACTGCTATGTAGACTTCTGTTTACCGAGGGTTCGAATCCCTCTCTTTCCGTATATTCGTATTCTTTTTTGCATCGTTTTCTCATGAATCTAAACCCAATAGCATGGTTTCATTTTCCCACAATCTCCTTCCATTTCGGAATAGAGAAAATCAAAAATATTTGAATAATATTGACAATGACATTGTCATGTAACATACAGAGGGACAGATGTGCAGAAATCCTTTCTTTTCATTCCCTTTCAATTGGGAATAATTTAAACTCGACGGGAATAGTATTCTACGACCAATAATTCATTAATCTTCAAACCGATACGCTTATTATCTATTATTTTTTTGACTAATCCACTATATTGTGACTTTTGTTTAATCCGATTTAAATGGGGTGGCACCCTCATTTTATCCTTCTGAAAAATATCTATATTTTTATTAATTATATTTCTCAATCCCTGTTTTTCTTTTATAGAGATTAAATCTTGGGGTTTGCAACGATAACTTGGTATATCTACTATACGACCATTGACCAGGATATGCCTATGGTTGACTAATTGTCTGGCTTCAGGAATAGTAAGCGCCATACCCAATCGAAAAAGGATATTATCCAAGCGCATTTCAAGTAATTGTAATAGAACCTGACCTGTTGATCCCTTGGCTCTTCTAGCAATACGAACATATTGAAGTAATTGGCGCTCTGGAAGTCCGTAATGAAAACGTAATCTTTGTTTTTCTTTTAGACGTACAGGATATTTAGAAGGTTTAAGAGGTTTAGAATGTTTTTTTTTAATAGGCTTTTGAATTCTGTTGGGTGTTTTCTTACTTAGTCCTGGTAAAGTTTTGAGACGCTTTATTATTTTTAAACGAGGTCCGCGATAACGGGACATAAAAAACTCCTTATTTCAAGAAATGAACAAATAATGTTGGAAAGAGGAATAATATAAACAGCACGAATATTGGAATGATTTATAGAGAAACAAATTATCTTCAATTTTGAAAATATTGTAGAGAGAAAAAAAGATATGTTTCAATCATTGATTTCGTTTCTAGTTGAAACGAATCATGCTACGACAGACCCGGCGGACCGACGATCCGAAAAGGAAGAGTCTTTTCCTTATTTCATAGATTTTAACAATCTATGGTTGATAATGGTAAGAAATGAAAAGAATAAAAACGAGCCAGCTATCGGGATCGAACCGATGACCATCGCATTACAAGTGCGACGCTCTCACCTCTGAGCTAAGCAGGCTCATATGCATGCAGTATGCAGTCACATACTTATTGGCTGAAATTAAAAGATCTCTTCGAAATCGCTCGAATTATAGCGAATCGAATTATAATAATGCAATTCAGATTAAAATGAAACATTGCGTCAATTTATATGAATTGATTATTATAAAACAATAATGGGGCGTGGCCAAGCGGTAAGGCAGCAGGTTTTGGTCCTGTTATTTCGAAGGTTCGAATCCTTCCGTCCCAGGTGGAACAGTATTATTGGAAATAAAAAAAAAAAAGACTCTATTTATAGAACGGAAATATGATTTCAATAAGATCTAAATAAAGAAAGGGATATTTTGCGGTATAGGATGGGAATACAGATAACAACATTACATCAAAAATGCAGAAAGAATATAATGCTCATGCAAATGCAATAATTGATGGGATATTATGATTTCGTTCTACAATAAGGGGATATGGCGGAATCGGTAGACGCTACGGACTTAAATTTTTTGAGCCTTGGTATGGAAACTTACCAAGTGATAGCATCCAAATCCAGGGAACCCTGGGATATTTTGAATGGGCAATCCTGAGCCAAATCCGATTTCTAGAGACAATAGTTTCCTTTCCGAGAAAGGGATAGGTGCAGAGACTCAACGGAAGCTATTCTAACGAATCAACATAATTTGGATTGGATACAATCCATTATTTACATAATGTCTTTTGTATTTTATTGAACGCTTGAAAAAGCGTTATATATCACCAATAAACAAAAATAACGATTAGAGTTCTAGGTTTGTTTTGAAAGAATATGCCTAGCTTCAAATTGATTGAAATTGAAGGATTTTTCATTCCATTTTTGTTAATTGGACGAGGATAAAGATAGAGTCCAATTCTACATGTCAATGTCAACAACAATGAAAATTGGAGTAGGAGGAAAATCCGTTGGTTTTATAGATCGTGAGGGTTCGAGTCCCTCTATCCCCAGGTTATCTGTTTTATTTTCGATTTGTTAGATATGTTCTTAAGAACATAAGAAGTTATCATTATATGATAAATTTGTGTCTGCTTCTCTTATATATACATCTGTGTATATAACTGTATATAACATATAATAATAATATATATATATATATATATATATATATACTATATTATTATGTTTTTATTTGTATCGTTGTTTTTACTCATTCAAATGCTGTCTTTTACCTTTTTTGTTTTTAGTTGACAGGAGTTTGGTTACTGTGCTAGTATGATGCACAGGGGAACAGCCGGGATAGCTCAGTTGGTAGAGCAGAGGACTGAAAATCCTTGTGTCACCAGTTCAAATCTGGTTCCTGGCATATATATTAATATACTTAATATACTTTTATAAGTATGAAAAAGGATTAGTAGACCTTAATAATATAATGATTAGAAAATAACTAATAATAATATTGATGATTTACGAATAAATAATCATCAGTGATTCTATGTTATTGAATCCATAGGGAGTTGGTCCAAGTTATTTCAAAGGGGATAAAAAAACGACTTGAAATAACTCGAACTAGAGAGCAATTTTCTCTATTTCATTCGTATTAATATCTTCTCGTAAAAAAAAAAGAACTAGGCCTATTCGATAGTTTCCAATTCCTTTGGAAGATTCAAAAAAAATGATTACGATTAATAGAAAGATTGAGAAAAAATAGCTTCTACCTTAGCATTATATAAAAATAGAACTAGATCGGGGTAAAGACCAATACCTATGATTGGTAGAAAGAGACAGATCAAAATAAAAAGTTCGCGTGGTCCCGAATCTTTAAAATAAGGATTCGGGACATTCAAAACCTTATATCCATAGAACATTCGACGTAACATAGATAACAAATAAATGGGAGTTAATATCATTCCAATTGCCGCTATTGCAGTAATAATGATCCGAAAGGTCGAAGAATAATTATGATTAGTAATTATACCCAAAAATATCATAAATTCTGCTACAAAACCACTCATTCCTGGCAATGCAAGAGAAGCCATTGAAAAGCTACTGAACATAGTAAAGATTTTAGGAATTGGTATAGCGATTCCTCCCATTTCATCAAGAAAAAGAGTACGTATCCTATCATAACTGGTTCCTACCAAGAAAAAAAGTGCAGCACCAATTAATCCATGAGAAATCATTTGCAAAATGGCTCCATTGAGACCTGTATATGTCATGGAACCAATTCCTATAATTACAAAACCCATATGAGATATTGATGAATAGGCTATCCTTCTTTTCAAATTGCGTTGACCCATAGAAGTTAGAGCTGCATAGATAATTTGCACTGCTCCTATTATAATCAACCACGGCGAAAACAAAGAATGAGCATGAGGTAGCAATTCCATATTGATCCGAATCAACCCGTATCCCCCCATTTTCAATAGAACTCCGGCCAAAAGCATACATGTACTATAATGTGCTTCCCCATGAGTATCCGGTAACCAGGTATGGAAAGGGAAGATTGGCAATTTTATTGCATAAGCGATCAAAAACCCTAAATATAAGAGTATTTCAAGTGCGATGGGATAATCTTTTTTAGCTAATAATTCGAAATCGAATGCTGGTCCATGAGATCCATAGAGACCCATACTTAAAGCTCCCATTAAGATAAAAATGGAACCACCCGCAGTATACAAAAGAAATTTTGTGGCTGAATAGAGACGTCTTTTTCCCCCCCACATGGATAAAAGTAAGTACACAGGAATTAGTTCCAACTCCCACATGAGAAAGAAAAGTAGAATATCTCGAGAAGCAAATAATCCCAATTGGCCACTGTACATTGCCAACATCAAGAAATACAATAATCGCGGATTTCGAGTAACTGGCCAAGCAGCTAAAGTAGCTAAAGTAGTTACAAATCCCGTTAATAAAATAAGTCCAATGGAAAATCCATCAATTCCCAGTTTCCAATGAAAATGAATAAGGTTTATCCAGTTATAATCCTCTTCCAATTGGATTAATGAATTATCAAAATGATAATGATAACGGAATATATAGGTCATTAAAAGAAGATCTAATAAGCAAATACCTAGAGTATACCATCGAATCATTTTATTTCCTTTATAGGGAAATAAAGGGATTAATAACCCCGCAGATATGGGCAAAATAACAATTATTGTTAACCAAGGTAAATTACTCATAATGAAGAGAAAAGAGACTTTCGATATCAAAACCCATGCTTTCATTTTTGGGTCGAGTATGGGTTTTGATCAGTGAAAGAGGAAAAGGAGAATGAAAAATATATATGGGATGAATCTAACTATTTTTCTTTTTTGATGGATCAGTAAGCTAGACCCATACTGCGCGTTGTTTCATGCCATAAATAAACACGTACACTTAAGAAATCCGTTGGACAAGCCGATTCACACCTCTTACAACCTACGCAGTCTTCTGTTCTTGGAGCAGAAGCAATTTGCTTAGCTTTACATCCTTCCCAAGGTATCATTTCTAATACATCTGTGGGACACGCTCGTACACACTGGGTACAACCAATACATGTATCATAAATTTTGACTGAATGTGCCATTGAATCTAAGAACTCTATAAAAACTGTTTCATTGAATAAGATTTTTTAATATATGGCCAATGACGATATATTATGAATATCAAGCAAATCAATAATTGTATTATCGGTGATATAATGAATAGATTCGGATTCTATCTGTTTGATTTATAAAACAGACAGATTTGACCGAATCTGGTCTAATCGTGTTAAACAGATCATTTGAATAATGAGTTAAATATGAATTATGCTCTTGATTGATCGTAATACTTATTTGAAATCTCTAGAAAATAAAAGATCTAGATCTATTTTTAGAGAGACAAGCCTAGTATCCATTTGAATAGTAATAGGTATACAAATTTCTCGATCTCTATTACCATTTTGACAAATTAAATTGATCGATACGAGTTGATTTTCTGTTACGATATATTGCCAAAACAATAGCTAATCCAATAGCTGCTTCAGCAGCAGCAATAGCTATAACAAAGATCGAAAAGATATCCCCCTTTACTTGTCTACTATCAAAAAAATCTGAGAATGTTACTAGGTTTAAATTAACCGCATTGAGTATTAGCTCAAGACACATAAGTGCTTTAACCATGTTTCGACTTCTTACTAGTCCATAAATACCGATAGAGAATAAATAAGCACCTAAAATAAGCGCATGTTCGAGCATAATAGAGGAACTCCTCATACCTTGATCTCTTCAGATACAAACAAAAGTGATAGTTTCTAATTTACCATTATCGAAAGAAAAAAAATGATACGATGTCGCACGAGAGCTTTCATTTTCAAACTGTTTCTTCTCGACGAGCTATAGTAATGGCTCCTATAAGAGCAACTAGAAGAATTAGAGAAATAAGTTCGAATGGAAGGAAAAAATCAGTGGATAAATGAGCCCCAATACGTTGAATATTGCTTGTTAAATCTCGTTCTAACATTTGATCTGATTTTTGAGTCAGAGATATTCCGAACCATGATATGTTCAAGATAATAGTAATTAACGAACAAAAAAGACTTGTACAAACTATTGAAGTAATGCTATCTCCGACAGTCCAGGGAGGGGCATAATTGGGATATTTTGGATTATTCATCAACATCACGGCAAATAGAATCAAAATATTAACAGCTCCTATGTAGATCAGGATTTGTGCAACAGCTACGAAATCCGCATTCAGTATAATATAGAAAAAAGAGATACAAATTAGAACTAACCCCAATGAAAGAGCGGAATAAATTATATTAGTAATTAATACTACTCCTATACCTCCTAATATAAGACTTAGCGTTAGAGGAGCCAACAAAAGAATATCATATATCGATTCAGATCGATTCATTATGTGTACAATAAGTTTGAATATTATTTCCTCCCATTCACTAAATAAAAAGTTACCCTATTTACCTATATGCTATACTGGATTTGTAATTTCATTTGATATGGGCACTGATTAATTAATCTATAGATCAATAATAGATTCCGATCAATCACACATGTGACATTATTAATGGAATGTCAATAGAATTATTCATTAATTACTGATTTGTCAAAAAAAAAGATTTTGTTTATTAGATACTCTTTGATCGCAGCGCAATCTGAATAATCGTAGAAATTATTGAATCATAAAATTTGTCCGTAGTTTCTTCAGACATACTAAGTTAATATGTTATGTTGAGCTCGGAATTGTTTGAATTGTTAAATCTTCAACAACGGATATTGGTAAACGTCCTAAAGCAATATGATCATAATTTAATTCATGACGATCATAGGTCGAAAGTTCATATTCTTCAGTCATCGCTAGACAATTTGTGGGGCAATATTCGACACAATTTCCACAAAAGATACAAATTCCAAAATCAATACTATAATTTTCCAATCGTTTTTTCCCCATATCTATTCCGACTTTCCAATCCACAACAGGTAGATTGATCGGGCATACACGGACGCATACTTCACAAGCAATACATTTATCAAATTCAAAGTGGATCCTCCCGCGAAATCGTTCTGATGGGATCCATTTTTCATAGGGATATTGAATAGTAATAGGTAAACGATTCATGTGATATAAGGTAACAAAAAAACCTTGCCCAATGTATCTCGCAGCCTGTATTGCTTGTTCACTATAATTCATAAACCCAGTTACCATGGAGAACATGTGTAAAATCTCCTTGAATAATCATTTCATAGAAATTTCTTTCTCTTCATAGATTTGATCTATCAAATTTGGATATATTGCAAAATTGATAAAAACCTCTTCACGAAGAAGAAAAGAGAGTTAGTTACAATAAAATAAGTTGGAAAGAGGCTGTTAGTAACAGATTACCCAAAGCAATAGGTAAAAGAAATTTCCACCCAAGATCCAATAATTGGTCCATTCTTATCCTAGGCAAGGTCCATCTTGCCGTGATAGAAATAAATAAGAACAGATAGGCTTTAGCTAATATAATTAGGATCCCGATTGTTATATTAACGACCCCGCTAATTCCAGAAATAGAATCCCATTCAAAATGTTCCAGAATGGGTATGAATGGAATTGATAAGTTCCATCCGCCCAAGTAAAGAACTGTCACAAAGAATGAAGAAGCTAATAGATTTAGGTAAGAAGCAACGTAAAATAAACCAAATTTGATACCCGAATATTCAGTTTGATAACCCGCTACCAATTCTTCTTCCGCTTCGGGTAAATCAAAGGGCAATCTTTCACATTCTGCCAGAGATGAGATGAAAAAAGCTAAAAACCCTATAGGTTGACGCCACAAATTCCATCCTAAAAAACCATATCTGCACTGTGCTTCAACTATATCAATTGTACTTGAACTATTGGATAATTATAGTCGACAGAAACATCACTGTTTTCATCTCTATTCCAAAACCGTACGTGAAACTTTCACTTCATACGGCTTCTCAATGGTCATTAAGAAATAAAGAAAAAAAAGCACCAGATCATAAATTGAACCAATGAGATTCCGTCTGCTACAAATAATAGGAGCTTTTGAACCTATCTTAACCTTCAGTATTTTTTTGCCAGAGAAAGAAAACTGTGTAAAGGATTACTTCGTTCTGGATAGCCATTTTTGATTTAAGTAGATAGAAACATATTGTAGATCGGGGTTTTGGGGAAGTACCACTTGATCATCCCTACCAATGTCAAGTCCTTATTGTTATCCCATTTCTATGGAAATATCTTTGGTCTAGATATCAGTTTCTTTTTTTCACTAATCTTTTTTATATCTTGGTGTTTCTCACCATCTACCTTTGCTTGATTTTTAGTATATATGACAGTAACTTCATACTTTTCTTTTGTCCTTTGCCTCCCCGCTATTGGGCCCCGATGACTAATATATGAGCTGGGGTACACAGTTTTCACTGATTGTGCATGCTCTCACTCTTGTACATGGGGGATGGGACTTAATCATCTTACTGCAAGATTTGTAAACTGTTTGATCTCACCCATATGACTATCTAGTTTTTTGATCGGAATATTCATCCCATTCACTTCTGTTTTTCCCTTTTTTAGTTATTAATAAAAAGAGGGAAAAATGAATCTCATATTCCAACGAATCACACGTAGAGATATAGATAACACACATAAAGCTAAAGGAATTTCATAACTAATAGCTTGAGCAGCAGCTCGGAGACCACCTAAAAAAGAATATTTATTATTGGATCCATATCCTGCTATAAGCAGTCCAAGGGGAGCAATACTTGAAATTGCAATCCAAAAGAAAACGCCTATACTAAGATCAATTAAAACAATGTGGCGACCAAAGGGAATTACTAAATAGCCTAAAAAAATAGGTATCACTACTACTGCTGGACCAATACTAAATAACCAAATATCCCCCCTAGATGGGATAATATCCTCTTTTAGCAGTAGTTTTATTCCATCCGTCAAAGCTTGAATAATTCCCAAAGGACCGGCGTATTCAGGTCCAATGCGTTGTTGTATTCCCGCAGATATTTTTCTTTCGAGCCATACAATAACTAATACTCCTATCGTAATTCCCAATAGAAGGATAATTATGTCAATTAGAATCCATATAAAACTATATATTTCTTTTGAAAATCCCAATCGAGAAAATAAATTGATAGCTTGTTCTTCGAGATCTGCTATATTAATCACCATTTTAACGATCAACCTCTCCCATAATGATATCTATACTACCCAAAATCGTCATGATATCGGCTAATTTCATCCTTTTAACCAGTTGAGGAGGAATCTGCAAATTAATAAAACCAGGTGGTCGGATTTTCCATCTCCAGGGAAAAATGTTATCATCTCCTATAAAAAAAATTCCTAATTCCCCCTTGGGAGCTTCTACTCTCACGTAATGTTCTTGTTTTGATAACTCAAAAGTAGGGGAAGGTTTTTTACTAATAAATCGAGATTCAAAATTGTTCCATTGCGAATCTTTTCCCTTATTTAAACGTCGAACCTCTAAATTCTCATAGGGACCTCCCGGAATTATTTCTAGGGCCTGTCTAATTATTTTTATAGATTCTTTCATTTCTCCGATTCGAAGCAAATAACGAGCTAACGAATCTCCTTCTTTTTGCCATTGGATTTCCCAATCCAATTCATCATAACATTCATAATGATCCACTTTACGAAGATCCCATTGGATTCCGGAAGCTCGTAGCATGGGTCCTGATAAACTCCAATCTATTGCTTCTTCTCTACTAATAATGCCTACTCCCTCAACTCGTTTTAAAAAGATAGGATTGCATGTAATAAGTCTTTCATATTCTGTCACTTTTGGAAAGAAATAATAGCAAAAATCGAAGCATTTATCTACCCAACCGTAGGGTAAATCTACAGCTACTCCTCCAATACGGAAATAATTATGCATCATTCGCATGCCCGTGGCAGCTTCAAATAAATCATATATCATTTCCCTCTCTCTTAAAATATAAAAGAAAGGAGTCTGCGCACCAATATCAGCCATGAAAGGTCCAAGCCATAACAAATGAGAAGCTATACGACTTAACTCTAGCATAATCATTCTAATATAGCTGGCCCTTTTAGGTATTTGAATATTTTCCAATTTTTCTGGTGCATTAACCGTTATTGCCTCTGTGAACATAGTAGCTAAATAATCCCATCGTGTTACATAGGGGAGATATTGAACAATTGTTCGGTTCTCAGCAATTTTCTCCATACCTCTATGTAAATAACCTAATATAGGTTCACAGTCAATAACATCTTCACCATCTAGAGTAACAATAAGTCGAAGAACACCATGCATTGATGGATGATGAGGACCCATACTTACCATCATGAGGTCTTTCTCCCTAGCAACCATAATCATAACTCTTCCCCGGTTAAAAAAATCAATGAGAACAAAAGAAAGAATGACTCATTAGGATCCGGAATTTAATAAAACATAATTTCTTCAAATTTCGTTCAAAATTAACGCAGTCCACGAATATCTAATTGATCGATTAAACGTTTGTAACGAAGTCTATCTTTCTTGAACAGATAAATCAGAAGTCGTTTACGTTTACCCACAATTTTCCACAAACCTCTTTGGGACGAGTAGTCTCTTCCGTGCAGGTCCAAATGTTCAGTAAGTTTTTGAATTCGACTGGTTAAATAACATACTTGAGATTCAACAGATCCTCTTTGTTCTCTAGGAATCAAAGAGGGACGAACAGACAATTTTTTGATCATAAAAAAAATATTTCCAAGTTCAATATTATTGATTTAATTTAGAGTAAGAAAAAAGAATGAGATCCATTTCTTTTTGTTCATGGTCTATATATTCCTACGTTTCGATCGAATTAGAATAAAGCTACCATATCAGCAAGATTGAATGTCGGAGTTTATCCGGTATTATTCAAAAGAATGATACACTCTCCTTTTCCATTGAGAAAGAAAAAAAGGGATGACGGAATGATTAATAAATTCCCGATCTTTAAGATCAAAAAGAAGGGCTGTAGTGGATTATAGAACCGTGTCCCTTGATCTTTCCAAGTACCTCCAAGAGACCCTAGAGATTCCCATTGCTCCTCTCTAGGGTCTTGGAGGGTGTACTATAGTTACACCACTTCCTCTAATTTATTCATTATTTTGGGGATCTTCTTCATCCGTTCCTTTGCTAAGGTAGGAAGAAAAACCCTTGGGTTTTTTTCCCATTAGTAGGTCTCTCGGGAGGTTCAGTAGGTCTCTCGGTATGTTCGGGCTTGGTCCTATTATTTTCACCTCATCCTTCTCACCGAAAAAAAACTCTCTTAAAGAAGAATAACTCGTAACATAAGAAAGAGCTTTTCTTGCGTCCGAATTTGCTTTTTTCCTCCAAACCTTGTTACGATGCTGTTTTTTGGATTTAGAGGTGCGTTTTTTTGGTACAGCCATAATATTTTTATAGTTCAATTTTATTTAGAAAAAAATATCAAATTTTTGAATATTCTATATTTTTTTATTTTGTAAACTTCTTATATTATATATCTTTAAATTCAATTCATTTTTATAGTTTAGTTCCATTTTATTTAGAAAAAAATGATAGAATATTCTATCGTTTTTTTTCTTGCATTTTGCAACCTTATTAGAGAATATTTACTAGTAATAGAAGATCCACGATACAAATTGATAACAATTATCAATTCTTACATACGTATATCGAATTTTGAGTAAATGAAAACTATGTCATTTTAACAGATTCAATTATTTCTCATCTTAAGAATTCCAATTGGTTTAATTTTCTATTCAATTCTATTCTTAATACTACTATTGATCTACAATAGAAAATTTCATAAAATAAGAATGTGTGTGTACATGACTAATAGCTCAGTACCTAGACTGAAAAAGAGTTCCTTCTTGCTCATCTTACAAATATTTGATTAGTATCAGTATTGACCGGTGCAAATCTTTTGCAGAAAAAAGATGAAAAAAGGTCACAATAAATATGAAATCGATAGGATTGCATCCCATATTCTATCGTTCTTGTTTATTTATGATCTATCGTTTTTATTTTATTCTCTTCAGGGTCTAGTGGATTGGAAACCAAGAATGTGGAATATCAAAATATTGAGAATAATGATTTAATCTTCCTATGGAATTTATATACAAATATGCTCGGGTCGTACCTTTCCTTCCGCTTTCAGCTTCTGTACCAATCGGATTAGGATCCTTTTTTTTTCCAGGAGCAACTAAGAGTGTTCGCCGTACATGGGCTCTTATTAGCATTTTTCTGTTAAGCGTAGCTATGTTTCTTTCTTTCAATTTGTTCTTGCAACAGATTACCGGCGGTCCCATCTATCGGTATTTCTGGTCCTGGGTTATCAATAATAAGTTTTCATTAGAATTAGGCTATTTGATTGATCCACTTACTTCCATTATGTTAGTTTTAGTTACAACAGTTGGAACCATGGTTATGATCTACAGCGATAATTATATGTCGCATGATAAAACATATGTGAGGTTTTTCGCTTACCTTAATTTTTTCAATGCTTCTATGCTGGGGTTAGTTATTAGCCCTAATTTATTACAAATATATTTTTTTTGGGAATTAGTAGGAATGTGCTCCTATTTATTGATAGGTTTCTGGTTTACGCGACCCAGCGCGGCTAATGCTTGTCAAAAAGCATTTATAACTAATCGTGCAGGGGATTTTGGACTCTTATTAGGAATCCTAGGTTTTTATTGGGTAACAGGTAGTTTTGAATTTCAATATTTGTTTGAAAAATTCAACGAATTGACTGCCGTTGATGGGGTTGGTTCGCTCTTTTTTACTTCGTGTGCTTTTCTCTTATTTTTAGGTCCAGTAGCCAAATCTGCACAATTTCCACTTCATGTATGGTTACCTGATGCTATGGAAGGGCCTACTCCTATTTCAGCTCTTATACATGCCGCTACTATGGTAGCAGCAGGAATTTTTCTTGTAGCTCGGTTGTTTCCTCTTTTTAAAGCTCTACCTTTAATAATGTATCTTATCTCTTGGATAGGTGGAATAACAGCTCTATTGGGAGCTACTATGGCTCTCGCTCAAAAAGATCTTAAAAAAGGCTTGGCTTATTCTACTATGTCTCAATTAGGTTACATGATGTTAGCTCTAGGGATAGATTCTTATCGAATCGCTCTGTTCCATTTGATTACACATGCTTATTCCAAGGCATTATTGTTCCTAGGATCCGGATCAGTCATCCATTCCATGGAACCCATTGTTGGATATTGCCCCAGTAAAAGTCAGAATATGGCTCTTATGGGTGGTTTGAGGAAATATATGCCAATTACGGGAATCACTTTTCTTTTAGGGACACTTTCTCTTTCTGGTATTCCACCTTTTGCTTGTTTTTGGTCTAAAGACCAAATTCTTAGTGATAGTAAGTTATATTCTCCCATTTTGGGGGGAATAACTTGGTTCACAGCAGGATTAACTGCCTTTTACATGTTTCGTATGTATTTACTTACTTTTGAAGGGGACTTCCGCGTCAATTTAGTGAATTCATATAACAACCATATTACATTATATTCGACTTCTATGTGGGGAGAGGAGGAATCCGGGATATCAAATAGAACGAGAGCGGATTCTATGTCGAATCAAATTATAGGAAGCAATAATTCCTTTTCCAAAGAAGCATTTCAAATTTCCGAAGGATTGTACAAAAAGAACAGAGGTTTGGTTGTCACTTATCCTTTCTTCCATAAGGGATCTTTTGCATATCCGAAAGAATCGGGCAAGACAATGCTATTTCCTTTAGTTGTATTGGGAATATTTACTCTGTTTGTTGGATTGATAGGAGTTCCTTTTTTTCGAAGCGGAATGAGTTATGACATATTATCTCAATGGTTTACTTCAGCGATGACTCCTTTTGATAAGAAACATCCGGAGAATTGGTCCGAATTTTTCATAGACGCAATCCCCTCAGTTGGTATAGCATTTCTCGGTATATTTATTGCCTGTATTCTACATAGACCTATTTACTTCTTATCAAAGGATGTATATCCTAAAACAAATCCTAATATGAAGATTTTTATGGACCAATCGATTAATATTATATATAATTGGTCTTTTTATCGGGCTTATATAGACATATATTATGACATAATCTTGATTAAAGGTATACGAGGATTAGCTGAAACAAGTCATTCATTTGATCAATGGGCAATTGATGGAATCCCAAATGGAGTAGGTTTTTTAGGTCTTTTTGTAGGAGAGGAAATGAGATGCTTAGGAGGGGGACGTATATCTTCCTATATATTTTTTTCTTTATTTTGTATACTAATATCTATATTAATATATTACTATTTATTTTCATAATGAAATAATGAAAATTTTCACCATAGAAAACTAGAATGTATATTAAATTGTGCTCTTTATCAGCATTGATGTTTATAACATCATCCTATTTCAATATCGTTCCCTGAATTTCTTTTTTAAGATAATATTGTTAATTATTATTAATTCATTTATTTGATTTCATCAACTCGTTTACATAAAACAAAATAGATATAGAGATACAAAAATGAAAGATTATGGAAAAATTGATTGAAATGCTTGCTTAAAAAGGAAAGACAAATAGGTAAATCATTCATCCGATGAAGGTACGATCGATCGCTGATATGAGGTTTATTTTCATACTTTACCACTTTTGAATAATTCATTGAAAATAGCAGATCGAATAAGATTTCACATATCCTATCAACTAGGGATTCAAAGGTTATACAGTCTGCATAAGGTAGAAAGATGAAAGGGCCAAGGACCTTCTCTTGATCGAAATCGAAATCAATTCTCTCGAATTGATGAATATATTTTCAGAAAACTACTAGTAACAAATTACCTTAGCTCGCTCATAATTTGAAATAAATGAGCGAGCTGGCCCTGGGTTTTAGATTATTCCCAATCTACACAGGGATGTTGGTAACATTGCTGGGATAAAATTATCAATGAAATGAAAATGAA
>BSBK01014722.1:0-17500 GCA_027943335.1 Chamaecyparis obtusa | reverse complement strand
AGCATTGATTTAAAACACCCTTTCCTTTTTTTATACTCTTTTTAAAACCTAAGGACCTAATCGTATAGATATAGAAAATACAAGATTTCTAATCATAGCAAAAGAAAGGAAACGGATACTCAATTGAGAATGAGTAAACATAATTCTATGCATAAGAATATATATTATATCATATATATAATATGCAGATAGAATCATGTGGAAAGCCGTATTCGACGAAAGTCGTATGTACGGTTTGGAGGGAGATCTTTGCCGCCTTTAGAGATCCACCCTACAATATGGAGTTAAAAAGCCGAAATAAGTAATGATTAGTCTTTATGAAATAAATTTATGAACCTTTTTCACACTCATGTCACGTCAAAGTACTGTAGAAAAGAAAATTGATAAATTTGATCCGATTTATCATAATCGATTAGTTAACATGGTCGTTAACCGTATTCTTAAACACGGAAAAAAATCATTAGCTTATCGAATTTTTTATCAATCTCTAGAAAAGATTCACGAAAAAACAGAGAAAAATCCACTAATTGTTCTACGTCAAGCAATAGACAAATTAACTCCCAAATTGATAGTAAAATCAAAACGTGTAAGTGGATCCACTTATCAAGTTCCGATTGAAATAAAAGAGAAAGAAGGAAAAATACTTGCTATTCGTTGGTTATTAGAGTCATCCCGAAAACGTTCTGGTCCAAATATGCAATTCAAATTGAGTTACGAAATAATGGATGCTGCCAGAGAGAAAGGCAATGCTATACGCAAGAAGGAAGAGATTCATAAAATGGCAGAATCCAATAAAGCTTTTGCACATTACCGTTAATCCATTAACTATATAAAATAGATCTACAGATCTATTCCATTCTGATCAATAAAAGAAAACTTACTTTATCAAAATTTTATTGGAACGAAAACGAAAGGAAAAGAAGAATGAAAAAGAAATCATAGATAAATGATAATAAGGAGATTCTAAAGAAAATGTTGCTTAAATATTAATTGAAGTTACTAACTAATGATCCGGACAAAATGAAAAATGCATTTTCAATTAATACCTTTAAATCATTTTTATGAAAGAATTTCATTTGCTTCTCTTCTATGGAAGTTCCATTTTTCCAGAATGCATCCTTATTTTTGGCCTATTTCTTCTTCTAGTAATCGATTTCATTTCTGATCAGAAAAAGACAACTTGGTTCTATTTCATCTCTTTAACAAGTTTAGTGCTAAGCATAGCTTTTTTGTTATTTCAATGGAGAGAAGAACCTACGATCAGTTTTTTTGGTAATTTCCAAACAAACAATTTTAATAAAATATTTCGGTTTCTCATTTTATTATGTTCCACTTTATGTATTCCTCTATCCGTGGAATACATTCAATGTACAGAAATGGCTGTAACAGAGTTTTTGTTATTCATATTAACAGCTACTTTAGGAGGAATGTTTTTATGTGGTGCTAATGATTTAACAACTATCTTCGTATCTTTAGAATGTTTAAGTCTATGTTCTTATCTATTATCTGGATATACCAAAAGAGATGTACGGTCTAATGAGGCTATTATGAAATATTTACTTATGGGTGGAACAAGTTCTTCCATTCTTGCTTATGGTCTTTCTTGGCTATATGGTCTATCTGGAGGTGAGATTGAAATTCAAGAAATAGCCAATGGTCTTATAAATACACAAATGTATAACTCTCCAGGAATTTGGATTGCACTTTTCTCTATAACGGTAGGAATTGCATTCAAGCTTTCTTTAGTTCCTTTTCATCAATGGACCCCCGATGTATATGAAGGAGTGCGATTCGTTTTACAAATAGAAACTCTATAGACATGTGGAAAAAAGATTGTTATTCCCACTTGGACTAAGACATAACTTTTACCAAAAATTTGAATTGAATTAAGGTAAAGCAAAGTAAGAAACAAACGAATTTTTTTTTGATTTGAATAAATAACTTTTACAAATTAATTATTACGGGTAGTTTTTACAAAGGATCAGATTAATGACGTGTATAATATTTTTATTCTTAACGTAGATGCTATATAGTAAGTTTTCATTCTTCAGAAACTACGAGTGTAAAAAAGAAGGCATCCGTCGACAAAAAGATTACCCTAAGATGAGCATCTCATGACTATTCAGAACGATTTAAATCAGATGGTTTTATTTTTTCTTTTTAACTCTTTCATAACTGAACTTAAAAAATAAGAAAAAAAAAAAAAAGATTGACCATACCATAATAACCACTGAGTAAGGATTCCTCGGAAAGTTAAGGATTAGTTATTCTTTATATCAATTGAATAGATTCAATCTTATACATACACGAGGAAGGTAATAAAAAAAAAAAAGAGAATCAAACGATTATGCTCATTTTTTTATCACTTAGGAGCCGTGCGAGAAGAAAGTCTCATGCACGGTTCTGAATGAGAGAAAGGAGGGAAAATTCCTCTTTTCGACTCTAACTCCCCCACTCCAGTCGTTGCTTTTATTTCTGTTATTTCAAAAGTAGCTGCTTCAGCTTTAGCCACTAGAATTTTTGACATTATTTTTTATTTTTCATTGAACGAATGGCATCTTCTTTTGGAAATATCAGCTATTCTTAGCATGATATTAGGAAATTTAATTGCTATTACTCAAACAAGTATAAAACGTATGCTTGCATATTCATCGATAGGTCAAATTGGATATATGCTTATTGGAATAATTGATAAAGACTCAAACAATGGATATGCAAGTATGATAACTTATATGCTGCTCTATATTTTTATGAATTTAGGAACTTTTGCTTGTATTGTATTATTCAGTCTACGTACAGGAACAGATAACATTCGGGATTATGCAGGATTATATATGAAAGACCCTTTTTCAGCTTTGTCTTTATCTTTATGTCTGCTATCTCTAGGGGGGATTCCTCCATTAGCAGGTTTTTTTGGAAAACTTTATCTATTCTGGTGTGGATGGCAAGCAGGCTCCTATTTATTAGTTTCGATAGGACTCTTTATGAGTGTTGTTTCCATATATTATTATCTGAAAATAATTAAGTTATTAATGACTGAAAGAAACAAAGAAATAACTCCCTACGTGCAAAATTATAGATTATCTTCTTCAATCTCAAAAAATTATATCGAATTTAGTATGATTATATGTGTAATAGCATCTACTTTACTGGGAATAATAATGAATCCAATTATTGCAATTGCCCAGGATACATTATTTTAGAGATTGAGATTTTTTCTATAGAATTTTTCTTACTTACTAACTCAAAAAAGTCAGAATTGCCCTAATATTCATATTCTTAAAATCGCAGGGAATAGGCTGAAATTATAAGATGAACTTCTAATTACAAAATCAACTTGATCGTTAAATTAGAAGTTCATTTTGTACCAAAATATAGATTTTCTATCTGATAAAAAGTCGTTCAAACGTGCGTAAATGAATTACAAATATTTGAAAATATTTTGTAATTCTTAACTTCTATTTAAGATTAAAAGAGATAGTTAAGAATTACAAAACAGGGATGGAGATAATCTAATCTCGATACTGAATTGAATCGAGATAACCTTGCTGCGATTCTTTCATCTCAAAAATATTGTGAGCAGAGTGTAATAACTGCTTATTGTGCATCCAGCAGGAATTGAACCCGCGACTTCCCAATTATGAGTTGGGTGCTTTTACCATTCAGCCATGGATGCTATGGTAAAGTGATTTTATTAGAATCAATATGGTAACCAATTGAATTCTCATTTTCAACAAAAAATAGATTTGGGATTGTTAGCAATTTCTGTAGGACAAAATGCTAATTAATGAATAATACAGATAGATAAGATCGTATAAATAGAGATTCTTTAATTAATTACGTTCTTTTCTATATATCTATTGTTCTAAATAGGGCATAAAAATCCTATTTTTGGTATATTTGGCTTCGTATTCGTATAATATATTTGTTATAATATTAATGTTGAAATATTGTATTATTTACTAATTCAATTCTATCTCAATAACAATCAACTTTTTTTTGACGAATTATTCAATAGTTAGTTGAATAAGTTGTATTAACTACCTCTTACTTATTATAATTATTTTTAATAAGTAATAATTTAAATTTTTTTATAGAACAAAACAACATAATGAACAGAAAAAAACCGTGGTCTACGGATCCTATTGGAAAGACCCAAGAAATAGCTTGGTTCTTTAGCGTTCAGTCGAAATTTCAAGATTACATGATGGAAATATTCGTTCCATGGAACGAATCCAATTTGGTGAGATTGCTAAGTCAAATATTTTCTGGTCGAGAAAGTGTTGTTAAGCTTTTTGATTTTCGGATTCTTAGTACATTACTTATACGGGATATACGTATATTTATTTTAAAAGGTCAAGCAATAAAAGCTGTAATGATAATAGCATTACCATTACTTTTCTCTTTTTTAAATACTCGAGCCTTAATTGAAAGAAATAAATCATCATATAATTTGATGAAGATATTTCCAGCTGTACAACATCTTGGAGCTAGAGCTAGAAAGGAAAATTTGTTGCTCGTTCCGCATCTTTTTATGTTTTCGCCAAAAGCCAAAAGGAGATATCAACGTTGCTTGCTCAATCCAAAAGAACATGTTTGGATTTTATCCAGTTCTAACACAAATCTGAATCAGAAAAATAGAATATCAGAGAAGCAAGAAACAATAAATTGGGAAAGCCCTTTGGAAAAAGAATCTAATGGTATCGAATGGGAGATTGATTCATCTTTTAATTCAATTCCAAACGAATATTGGGAACCTGAAACAGAACCTGAAAACCTTTATGAATGGAAAGAATCAATACTTTATCGTCATCGAAGCAAAGTTATTGAGGAACTAGAAAACAAAATCGAACAATTAGAAGAAAAACTAGTTCAAGTAGAAGAAGAATTCGCTCTCTCTTCAGAACCAGAACAATTCAAAAGTTTAGAAAGGGAAAGGAAACAAAGAGTTCGAGAAATCGAAAGATACAAAGAAGGGCTACGAAGAATAAAGAAACTATGTGAGAAAAGATCGCAAGAAATGGAACAAGAAAAAATGTTCCAAGAAGAATCAGATCAAGCAAGAGAATCTTTTTCCTTTTCAGAGTCGGAAGTTTTTGAAGGTTGTTTGAGCATTTGTCAATAGATGAATCATGTATAAGTATTAATTATACTAATAAACCGAGTGAAAAATTTAAATTGTTGAAAGAGCGACAAGACGCTTTTCAATATTTCAGGGATTAGAAAAGAATAGAATCGTTGATCTATGGAAGGTTAAAACATTTCTTAAAAATCCTCCTGTAAATTATGATATTTTACCAGATCCGAATGGAACATCAGCAAAGATATAAACCAATTCAATTGTATTCGATTTATGAATAAGAATTCATCTTCAAGATCTCCCTCATCCTGTGATCAAAATAAAGAACAATTAGCATTAAACGATGATTTTCAATTGAAACAATTTGTTCTTAAAATACAAGATCTCCTCATCCTGTGATCAAAATAAAGAACAATTAGCATTTAAACGATGATTTTCAATTGAAATCAATTTGTTCTTAAAATTAACGGATCAATTTACTCTATCAATAACTAGGCCTAATCATATTTCTTACCCTAATGATGCAATTGACGTGGATATCGATCATCGTGTGGAATGAATTACATTTATTCAACCAGACTTTATTGAAGTGCTTTAATTACTTCTTCAATTACAGAGATGAATTAACGCATGATTCTTTCCTTAGAGTACTCAATATTTCTGAAAAAAAGAAAACATCAGAAGATGATAACACTGAACAACTAATATTGAATAAAAATAGTGAAATAAAATTCAAATAGTGAATAAAGACAAGATTCAAGCTGACGAGCATGTGAAAATTGATAAATTCGATTTTTTGAAGAACGTTGAAGATTTTGTATTGAACGATTAAAATCCGAAACTGTATTAGACGATTTAGAATCGTTCCAGAAGTATTATTTGGAATATCATAAATACTATATGGAATTAAAAAGATACTCTTTGGAATTACAGAAAGTATTGAATAAGAATAAATACTATTTGGAATTACAGAAAGTATTGAATAAAATACTATTTGAAATTACAAAGATACTCTTTGGAATTACAGAAAGTATTGAATAAGAATAAATACTATTTGGAATTACAGAAAGTATTGAATAAATACTATTTGAAATTACAAAAGGCATTCCATAAATACTCTTTGGGCATTCCATGAATACTCTTTTGAATTACAGAAAGTCTTAAATAAGAATAAATTGGAATCACAAAAAGTATTAGATAAATACTATTTTGGAATTACATAACATATTTGGGATATTTCTATGTGGAATTACAAAAAATATTCTTTGGAATTACAGAAAGTATTGAATAAGAATAAAGACTATATGGAATTACAAAAATATTCTTTGGAATTACAGAAAGTATTGAATAAAGAATAAATATTATTTGGAATTCATCTATTTTATCAAAACATTAAGTCGCAATTTGAATAATGTGACGCAAGATGCAATTAACCAGTATTCATCAAGTTGGATACTATGTCAGAAAGAATATTTGGGAGCGCCCTTTTTTTCGACCTTGTGAGTTGAGAAATCCAAATTTTTTAAACGCTTTTGTATTATCCATATCAGATCGAATACTTCAAAAAAGATTAGAATATCCTCTTGTCCATTTCCAAACAAAACAATTTCAAAAAGAGAGTGTTAGATCCAATTGAATTATCGATTACTCAACATTGGAGTTGGTTTGGACCAATTTTGGATAGTAAAATTAATAAAATTCTCTGGGACAATCTAATAGTTCTCAAATTCTCTGGGACAAGCTTAATGGAAATGTCTGGGACAAGCTTAATGAAAATGAAATAAAATCTAAATCAATTCCTAATCTGAATTCTCGATCAATAAACCAACATTAGATTTGAATGAGAAAAAAACCAATAATTGAATTTATTATTGGACTTCTTCGATAATGGAAAAAATTACATGGATTATTGGAATTATTGAATAACGCGGGTCTTTCGGAAATATTCGATAATCAAGACAATTGGTTGAATCCTTTTAAACTATCTAATAAAAATTCATTGAGAGCTTCTTTTTACAAAGCAAATACCTTTGAATTTTTAGATTATTTACACCGTCCTCGTCTTTTTTATAAAAAAAGATTGGCTTCTTACATGGGAAAGATTAATATCAAAAATAAGAATGTACCTATGGGACAATTATTAAATTTAGTTCCCATTCATACAATCTGTTTTCTTCCTCTATTAGTGAAATGAGAGCTGTGTATTCAGAGAAAGAAACTATCTCACTCATAAAGTCACAAGTCAATATATTATTGGATAAATAATTTACGTGACAAAGTGCTAATTCATGATTTGCATAATCGTCTAATTTACTGAGATAAAATGAATTCTATTCTTCGTAGAAATATCAATTTATCGATTGAAGATATTTCTAAACCTCCTTTAATAAGCCTACAAATTGTCAATTTTGACAAAAACTCTTGCTATCCTTTTTTAAATAGTTCAGATTTAGAAGAAAAGACCTCTAGTCAGTATTCATAAAACAGTTTTAGTTCCAACATAAGATCCTTATTCAAACTCAATCTTATCAAGATGATGTATTGTCCGAAATATTTTTGCGAATAAAGAAAAATTTGTAGAAAAAGAAGAAAAATATAGTTCAACAGAAAGTTTAGAACACATAATAGAAGACAAAGCCATAGGTGACTTTATGGAGACAAAGCCATAGGTGACTTTATTGAAGTCAAAGACATAGGTGACTTTTTTTAATAAAGAAAAACTAAAGTTTTTCTTTTCAAAACTAAAGTTTCTCATTTCTTTTAATGAAATAAATTTTAATTTTGAGAAATGGGGTTTGTTTCAAACATATAGGTCATGGTTGTGGCTTTTGACTTTCCACAGGGTGGAAATATACTAAAAATCTATTTTTAGCTACTTTTCCGGAAATAACAATAAATAGTATTGATCAGTTAGTATCAATGCCGGACAATATTAGGCAAAATTGGAATCACAATTTGAATATTTTGTGGGCACTTTATCATCAATTTTGGACACTTCTAAAGTGGGAATTTAGAAATAAAATAGATCAAATTCTCACAATATTGAAGAATCAAATTCTCACAATATTGAATGATCAAATTCTCCCGATATTGAATGATCAAATTCTCCCGATTATTGAATGATCAAATTCTCCCGATGTTGAATCTTATGTTATCCCGCTGGAATATTGACAAATATTGGCAAGTAGCAAATGAAAAAAGTACTTAAAGCAGCACTTGAGGGAAAGGATCTATCAATATCATTTGATACATGGAAAATATATACAAAATGTTCGGGAATATGATATTTTTCTTTGTATCTTCGTTGGATTTTTCTTTTATATTTCCTCCATAATTCCCTTATTCTTGATTCAGTTCTATAGGAACTTCTATCTGATCAGATTTTTGCAGTATTCCCATTGCTCCGAGAGAGTAGGAGAAATGATTAGATCTTATAAAAGACTTAGAAATTTTTCTAATTTAAATTGGTATGGTTCTTGGCTTACATTTGTGGACTAATATCGAGATGGAGTCGGATCCTGATGATATAGGATTATTTCTACTATTGAAAATTTGGTATGTAAAAAATATTCAATTTTCATATCGTTCTTGGTTCTCGTTGCCTTGGTTCCAGCGGGATTCTGGAGACTGTGGGAAATATAAATCACTTGTAAAAAAAATTTTGTACGAATTTGAAGTAGATGACTTCCTTTGAGAGAAAATCGATTGTTTTTACTACAAGAACAAATCTCTCAATTTGAATCGAAGTTAACCCCCCCTATTGGTTTGTTTCATGAATTGGAAACAAGAAAACAGCCAGGACTTCTTTACTTTCGATATTTAGCTGAATTTATTCAGCGAGGCCTTAGAATAGGCTTAATGAATTCCGAATTAAATTCCATTGTTTTTAGCTAGAAATGCCGATCTTCGCTGCTTTTTATCAGAAGATGACTTCCGTACCAATTCGCCCATCTTTATATGACCACGTGAGATTCTACCCACTCTACCCAGTACCGTCCTTTTCGAATCGAATTTTTATTGATAGGGCCTAAGGAAACTGGACGATCGTACTTGGCTAAAAGTTTAGCAGCAGATTCTATTTACCTTTAATAAGAATATCTCCTAAAAGTTTTTTGAGGCAGCAGAAACTTCTGTCTCGCTATGAACCCGAGTATACATCTTCGGCTAAACAATCATACCTTGAGCATGAAAATATCCTCAGGTCTCTCGGCTGGTCAGGCAAGGCCAAAAGACATACATGAGAATGAGCATTATGAAAAAAAACCTCATAACTTTTTGTATGACCGAAGCCGAAGGGAGAATCCTAACCTCCAGAGTATTTTGCGAGAAGAGTAATCCAATTCCAATTTGCACTCAAATTGGCAAAAATTGATGTCTCCTTGCGTCATATGGATTCCAAGCATTCATGAACTGAATGATTACTATTACCTTCTTGCATTATTGGTAGAACTCCTTGGGGATCCATATAATCCGAGTGATGGTGAAAAAGAAACCACCATAAAACAAAATATTGTTGTTATTGCTTCAACTGATATTCCAAAAAAAATTGATTCCAGTTCTAATAAGTCCTCCTCGTAGTAAACGAAGATTCGATACATTTATTAATACTAAAAAGTTGCCTGCTCCATATCGAGAAAAAGAATTTCCTTTGCTTTTACGTAACAAAGGGCTCTACTTGAAAAAAGAATGGAACTGCTATGATGAATTTGGATTAACTACCAAAGGCTTTACTGCGCAAGATCTAGCAAAACTTGCTGATGAAATATTTCTAATTAGCATGAGCCAAAATACTTCAGCTATAGACCAATGATATAATTGGAGTAGCTTTTGTTATAGATCAAATTGGGGTCCTTGCAATTATAATCTGAAATTCAGTGAATTTTTTCAAGGACTTCCCTATAAGATAGGAAAAGCCATTATACAAAATAAACTAACGTATTTAAAAAATTCCCTAAGGCTTAATCTAGATTTCAGGGTCGAAGGGCAAAATTATTTGCCATCAATGGTATTTAGAACCCTTCATTTGCCGGAACAGCTGCGAAAGAGTTCACCGTATTCTATCATATTTTGGGTTGCTTGGCCGGATCAGTAGCGCAAGATTGTTGGTTTTTATCGGAATCAAACAGAGAGAATTGGAGTCCTTTTGATCCTTTTATTGAAAATGATTTCATTCTAGCTTCGAATCTTTACAGGGTCTTCTGGAAGAGTTTCCATCGTTGGCAATATATCGGGGTAATTCTGATTCCATCACAATTGCTCCTCAGTTCCAAAAAAGATACGATGCAAAAAGGATTATCTTCTTTACTAGATAAAATCGTTTTATCTAAAGAATTAAGAAATTCCTACGGAACAGAGGATGAAACTCCTATAGTTTGTGATTCTAGGACCTGGCGTTTTAGTTTTATTCGCAGCAATCGATTTGAGAATATCAAAGATATAACAATAGAAAATCCATTATTGGATTATCTTCATCTGTTTGGAAGCTTTCAAGAAAGACCGACCCGTCTTTCTAGCTTGTATTGGAAGAAATTTCTGATGTCTGGCCCCGACTTACGGCCTGTTTATGGTGGGAAGGACGATATTGTAGAAAGACAGACAGCTGCTTACTGGGAAGCAAAATTATTATACAAAAAGTTTCAAAGGCTGGGAATATATCAATTTGACACAGAAGAGTATGCACTGGAATATCAACCTTTAAATACACCAGTAATCTGTCTGGCTCGTCGATTTCTTTGGGATCCCGTGAGTATTCGCTTTCTAAATAAGCACCCTGCTTTTGAACGAAGAGAACTTTTGGTTTCTAAGAAATCGTGAAGAGTATTTATCTTACTTATTCTAAAACAAGAGAGCTAAATGTCAGTATTAAAAAATCGTTAAAAGCTATTCGAAAGCGTAAAAGGGTGAGAA
Source organism: Chamaecyparis obtusa (assembly GCA_027943335.1). NCBI lineage: Eukaryota > Viridiplantae > Streptophyta > Pinopsida > Cupressales > Cupressaceae > Chamaecyparis > Chamaecyparis obtusa. The sequence continues at coordinate 6,513 of BSBK01014722.1, read as the reverse complement.
AAATAGCCCTAGAAATGAAAACTTCAGACTAATGATGACGATTTACCTCTTAGCATTAAAATGGAAGAAAGAGAACATTTTGAAACTTCTTCAACGCTTTCAAGAAATTGGTATCCGATTGAGACGTGTATTACCCTATCCCCAATCGGTGGTAAGTGAACGTTGGTTCCGTGAAAAAACACGGGATGATAAATTTAAACAACGTTTGCTCAAGGGAGAAAGGGAAAATAGAGATTTATTATCTAATGAATCTCTTATTTATAAGACTCTATCCGAAAGTCATGAATATTTATCAAATTTATTCTTCTCTAATAGAATGTTATTTAAACAAATGATCGATACATTGGTAAAAACAAAATGGCTTTCTACAAATGACCATTGATTGCTTATTAGCGGAAGGATTGAATAAGAAAAAAAAAGCCTAGATCTTTAAATTAATTTCAATATAAATTGATATTTTATGTAAGAGAAAGCATAGTAATAAATATGATCCAAGTCAGTATCTCTTGAACTTGATGAGATTTCTCTACTATGTTTACTCTTTATTTATTTTACTTATTTTATTTAGGTTATACCTAGTATACTTTCCGAAGAAAAAATATTTCATTTGCTTCTTTCTATATATTATTTGTTCAAATTCGATTGGTCCGGATTTTGCAAAACCTTCAAAACAACAATTGTTCATTCAATAGGCATTACAATATGTGTGCCATGAGAGGACTCGAACCTCCACGCTATTTAGCACGACATTTTGAGTGTCGCGTGTCTACCATTTCACCATCAAGTGCATCCAAGAAGCTAATTTTATTTCATGGAATATTTCACAATACAATATTATTCATCATATATAGAGTTCAATAGTAGAAGAGAAAGTGGATCGGAATATTCATATCGATCTATGCCGCCTTATAGATATCATTTATATCAATATATTTTTATTATTAGATAATTTACATTAATCGATCTAATAGACGTAACATTTTTTCTTTTTCAATTCAATAGAACTCGGTTACCCAAATCAGAATATCTTCAAAACAGAATTTTCTATGTAGTCTGTATCATATACAACTATAGTTTAATTCTATTTTATTGAACTATTAATAAAGGTGGATGTAGGCATTTGTAGTTTATTTGTAAATGATAGTAAAGGAGAAATATTTATGTATGAAGTTCAATGTCTAGATTTAGTACTTACACAGAAAAGTGTTAGTCTTTTTGAAAAAAATCAATATATTTTAAATGTCGATTCGGGATCGAATAAACAAAGATCTAAAAATTGGATTGAACTTTTCTTCAATGTGAAAAGTAATAGGAATCAATAGTTATCGACCCCCGCAAAAGAAAGAAAAAAGAGGAAATAGAAAACAAATAATGAAACATAGAATGCATTATAAACGTATGATTATTACACTAAAACCAGGTGATTCTATTCCACTTTTTCTTCAAAATGAAACTTATTTAATTGCCAACATGAACACCCGTTCGTACAGGACTTTTATTCCGGGCACACGTGTAAATCTCTATCAAGTTTTGATGAAAAAGTCCAATCTCATCCACAAAAGAAATTGACTTCCGGTCGGCATCGTTGTGGAAAGGTCGTAATAACAGTGGAATTATTACCATACGTCATAGAGGAGGAGGTCACAAGCGTCTGTATCGTCAAATTGATTTTCGACGGAGGTGAAAAAAACATACTAGGAAAAATTGTAACAATAGAGAGTGACCCTAATAGAAGTGCATATATCTGTCTTGTGCACTATAGAAATGGTAAAAAGACATATATTTTGCATCCGAGAGGGGTTATGATTGGAGATACTATTCTTTCCGGTCCAAGAGCTCCCATATCAATGGGAAATGCCCTACCTTTGAGTGCGGTTTGAATTATTAATTTACGTAATTGGAAATAACCAATTGGGTTTACAGCAAAACCTTAAAATCTATCACTGATCCGACTAGAATAGTTTGATGGGATCAATCCCAAAGGGAAACTGAGGATAAAGAGCAGCGGGTGATTGAGTTCAATAGTTTCTGGAATTAATTATTGACTCCAGAGATATGATAATATGGAGAAGACTTAATTGTCTGAAGCAGAAACAACTAAGGTAAAGGAACCCTTGTTATGAAGAGAAAAACAAGTAACTCACATTTGATTTGATGGTCAAAGGCAGATTCGAAGCTGAACAGTGAAAATATTTTTTTTTTTCTAAAAAAAGAAAATCTCTATTTCAAATGCCTCCTACGTTATCCGGAAGATGCGAAAGCATTAACGTAATTTGATAAAGTCATTCATTCTGAATGCTACATGAAAAAAGAACATAAGCCAGATGATGGAATAAAAAAACCTAGGATGTACAGAATAAGGACATAAGGAATTTCAAGTATGCCCTTCATCTTTAATCTCTCTATAAATATAGATTAAGAATAACATTTATTCACATCCAGAAAGCTGTATGCCCTGAGAGAGGCTTGTACAGTTTGGGAAGGGATTTTTACAAATTAAAGGTCTACTTCAACCAATATACCTTTAGGCACGACTATACATAATGTCGAAGTACAAGTCGGAAAAGGCGGACAATTAGCTAGAGCAGCGGGTGCTGTGGCAGAATTGATCGCAAAAGAAGGCCGATTGACCACATTAAGATTACCATCTGGGGAGGTTCGTTTAATATCTGAGAACTGCTCAGCAACAATTGGACAAGTAGGCAACGTTAAATGGAAAAATAGAACTTTAAGTAAAGCTGGGTCAAAACGTTGGCTGGGTAAACGTCCTGAAGTAAGAGGAATAGTTATGAATGCTGTGGATCATCCTCATGGGGGTGGTGAAGGAAGAGCTCCAATTGGCAGAAAAAAACCCCTGACCCCTTGGGGCTATAGCGCACTTGGAAGAAAGAGTCGGAAGAGAAATAAATATAGCGATGTTTCAATCCTTCGTCGACGTAAGTAGGAATAGTTGTAAATCCATTTTTTATTTTCTATCAATAAAAAGAAAGGTAATTAACCATGGCACGTTCACTAAGAAAAAATACTTTTGTATCTAATGATTTGTTAAGTAAAATAGATAATCTAAACATGAATAAAGAGAAGAAGATAATAGTAACCTGGTCTCGGAGATCTGCCATTGTACCCGCAATGATTGGTCATACCATTGCTGTTCATAATGGAAAGTTACATTTACCCATTTTTATAACAAATGGTATGATAAACCACAAATTAGGAGAATTTGCACCTACTTCCATTTTCCAGGGACATGCAAAAAAGGATAAAAAATCGAAAAACGATAAAAAAAAAAAATAAGATAAAAGAAGATGAAATTTTATATTTAAAAATAGGAATTTAGATTTAAATTCAACTATAAGAATACGAGCTGTAGCTAAACATGTACGTATGTCTTCTAATAAAGCGCGTAGAGTAGCCCATCTACTTCGTAATTCTACCTATATACAGGCACTTGCGATATTGACTTTCATGGATTATAGAGCATGTGAGCCCATATACAAAGTACTTGTTTCTGCAGCCGAAAATGCATATTCATTTATGGGTATACATAAGTGCTATTTAGCTGTCCTTGCGGCTGAAGTGAATGAAGGTCCTATTTTGAAAAGATTTCGACCTAGAGCTCGGGGTCGTGGTTATCCAATACAGAAATCCACTTGTCATATAAGTATTACATTATTTTACGATACATCATCGGATTTCTCTAATTCAACTCCCGATTACATTACAGTACGATGAAACATTGGATTACGATAAAAGATACATTACGGATTTATAATGGTCAAAAAATAGAAACAAAATATCCAAATAGAGGCAAGCATAATCCATTTATGCCGCAAATATACTACTACTTGCAAAAAAGTATTCAAAAAAAATATGTATGGGAAACAAAATAAATCCACTTGGTTTTAGACTTGGTTTTACTCAAAACCATTGTTCCCTTTGGTTTGAAGAAAGGGATTATTCCGAAGATCTACGAGAAGATGAGAGAATATATAATTGCATCGAAAATTATGTACAACATATCAAAAGTTCTAGCAATTCTAGTTATGGAGGAATTACACGTATAGAGATTCTGAAACAGGCCGAATTGATTTCGGTAAATATATATATTGCATTTGTCGATTTGTTTATCGAAAAAAAAGGGCCAAGAAAAAAAGAAAAAAAAGATGAAGAAAAAGAAGAAATTAAGGAATTAAGAAAGGAAGTACAAAGTATGCTTGTACAAAGTATGCTTAATTCTGTAAACAGAAAACTTGTTATTTCTATAGAAAAAGTGGATAAACCTTACAGAGAACCCAAAATTCTTGCGGAATATATTGCTCTACAACTAAAGGAGAGAGTTGAAATAAGAAAAATAATGAAAAAAGCTATTCAACTGGCTGAAAAGGCAAATGTAGAAGGTGTTAAAATAAAAATTAAAGGGCGTCTTAACGGAATTGAGAGAGCCCGGAAAGAATCGGCTATGAAAGGTAGAGTGCCCCTACAGACCCTTCGAGCTAAAATTGATTATTGTTATTATGCGGTTCAAACCGTCTATGGAGTATTGGGGATCAAAATTTGGATCTTTGTTTAAGATGAGCAATATCTTTCTCTAATCTAACCAATCATAAATCTTAAATTCTAGAAGATCAAATAAAAATAATGAAACATCTTGGAGCAGTGCTATGCTTAGTGTGCGACTCGTTGAGATCAAGCTTTTGCTTCTTTTCTAAAATGATAGAAAACTCCAAATAAAAACAAATTGGTCTCTAGTATATTTGTTTTATCTTAATTACTAAGATCCAATAAGCTAGTTATTTAACTATAGATAGTTCTATCAAATGAACGAAAGACTTTTTTCCACGAAGAGACAAACCTATATCTCTCGTAAAGGGAAAAAGAGTCTTTGGTAATGCAAGAAAAGAAAAAGGGAAGGAGAAAAAGAGAAAATGAAATCTTCTTCCTTACAGTATTGTATGGTTCATAAATCACCCCCAAAGAGCAGTGTGATAAAGCATAAGAATTATCCTGATTATTTCTATTCAGTTTATAAAAAGAGCTTTGGATCAATGGAAACTAAGAAAATTGATTCTTGTAAAATAAGAGCTCCATTGCAGAGGGTATACCTAAGCAGCCATTTGAAAGCTATGGGAACGATGGAACCTGTGACTGCATAAGATCATATAGAAATCTTAATCATTCATTGGATAGGATGGCGAAATAAACCAATAAAGAATAAATTGAATTGGAGTCCCCCAAATAACTTAGAGTTAATATTCGCCTGTAAGATACTTATTGGGCATATAGAGGTATTTGTATCCTTATATTATATGAATAATATATGTGTAATGAGTAAATACAGATTTATTTCTAGTACCTAACTATTTAAATGATCCAAATTTGCCATAGATTCTTCACAAGGAGCCGGATGAGAAGAAATTTTCATATCCGGTTCTGAAATAGAGATGGAATTCAAATAGTATTATATTATACAACCATCGACTAGAACCCAAAAAGAACGAAATTTCGTCACCAACATAGGGGAAGAATCAAGGGAATATCTTCTCGGGGTAATCGCATTTGTTTTGGTAGATTTGCTCTTCAGGCATTGGAACCTGTTTGGATAACATCTGGGCAGATAGAAGCAGGACGACGAGCAATTACTCGTTATGCCCGTCGCGGCGTAAAAATATGGATACGTATATTTCCCGACAAACCTATTAGAACGAGACCTGCAGAAATACGTATGGGTTCGGGGAAAGCCAAGGGATCTCCGGAATATTGGGTATCCGTCGTCAAACCAGGTCGAATACTTTATGAAATAAGTGGAGTATCAGAGACTATAGCTAGAGCAGCTTTTCAAATCGTTGCATATAAAATGCCTATACATACTAAATTTATTACTAGTTCGCGTAAATAATGCCGAACCAAAGAGATATTTCTGGTAGAAAAAGATCATTGAATTGCTAAGAAATACTTTTTTTCTGCCGAGGTAACAATTCTTTTGGAGGAAAAATGATTCAGTCCCAAACTTACTTGAATGTAGCAGACAACAGTGGAGCCCGAAAATTAATGTGTATTCGAGTGCTAGGAGCAGGTAATCGTAACACCGCTAATATCGGCGATATTATCATCGCTATAATTAAAGAAGCAGCACCTAATATGCCTCTGCAAGAATCAGAAATAGTTAGAGCCGTAGTTATACGTACGTGTAAAGAACTTAAACGTAGCGATGGAATGATAATACGATCTGATGACAATGCAGCAGTTGTCATTGATCAGAAAGGAAATCCAAGAGGAACTCGAGTTTTTGGTTCAGTTACTGAGGAATTGAGAGAATTGAATTTCACCAAAATAATCTCATTGGCTCCTGAAGTACTATAAATACTTATAAATTATGTAGAAGTAATGTCAGGCATATTCCTAAAAAAGATAAACATGCCTTTATATTGAGCTTGTAAATTCTTAAGAATTAGTTCGTCATGGGTAATGATACTATTGCTAATTTAATGACTTATATAAGAAATGCTGACATGG
>BSBK01014721.1:25000-71008 GCA_027943335.1 Chamaecyparis obtusa | reverse complement strand
AGATATATGTATATATACATATATCTATATGTATATATGATGAAGGGTGCTCCCCTTAATACCACAAACACATAACAGAAATAGAGAACAACAACAATAATATGCAAGAACAGAAAATTGGCTTCTTATTATCTCCACAAATGTGGAATTACAAACTTTTAGAATTACAATATGCAAAGCCACATGGGCATTCCCTTACAATATTCTCTAGGACAAAGCCTTGAATCAATACCCAGATCTACTACCCCGAACTATTCTGAACTGCCTAAGACAATAATATAGCCTTCCTTATATAGGCAATTTTCCATCACCTGGGAAGGTTCCAGAATTTTAGCCAATAAGGCCGACCAAACTTAGAATTATTTTATTTTACATTTTATTACATCATAGTCGGCTCAAGATAACCTTTGAAACCCGAACATAAATTTTGAAGAAAATTATTTTCTGCCATTTTAGGTGGCCCAAATTCTGAAGACCATAAGTCATCACCAGTTGACCCGATCGGCTATTATAACCCCATTTTGGAAACGCCACGAAGTGCTCTACAGGCTTGACCCATGCAAGCGCCCGTCACCCAAATTTTTGACCTCATCTGGGGCCTCTAAAGCCTTCAAAACTGAGTTCAAAGTTTCTGTACCCTACTGCCAATATCAAAAATCTTCAATATCTTCCAATATACACTTGATCTGGCAATGAAACTTTACTGGCAGACTTATATGACCAAAATGAACCTCCAAGAAAGAAATCAGATCATTTGAGCACATACAAAAATTACCAAAAATAGTAACTTTCCATAAATAGCAGCTCTGCACAAAGTAGCCCTTATTGAATATAAAAATAGAAATATTTTTTTTTTTGGGTGGATGCAAGATTGCTCTTACACCCAGGATGCTCCTGCATCAATATATACATATATCTATATGTATATATACATATATCTATATGTATATATACATATATCTATATATACATATATATATATCTACATATATCTATATATACATATATGTCTATGTATATATACATATATCTATATATACATATATATATCTATATATATACATATATATATATATATATATATATATATATATCTATATATATATATCTATATATGTATATGTATATGTATATGTATATATAGATATATGTATATATATCTATATCTATATACATATCTATATATATATATATATACACATACATACATACATACATACATACATACATACATACATACATACATATATATATATATATATATATATATATATATATATATATATATATATATATATATATATATATATATCTGTGTGTGTGTGTGTGTGTGTGTGTGTGCACACATATATACATAGATATAGACATATAACTATTTGCAAGTTGTCTATACTGAGATATATGACTAGATATAGTGTTGTCATTATGGAAACAAAGTCATAGAGCAGTTTGGAATCAACGCACTAAGTGCAAATATCAAAAATTAGTTAAGTATTGAAGACTGGACAACATACAGAGTACCAAGACTCAGAGCATAAGTGCACATGTGTATGGATGAATTATGGTACATGTATATGTCTAATTGACCTTGTCTTCTCTATTTCTTTCTTTTCCTTCTCAATTAAGTATATGTATATGTATATGTATATGTATATGTATATGTATTTTGTATATGTTATTGTTAGGAATGGGAACATTGAGAGGGGGCGGGTGAATTAGTTTTCACTGTATTTTAACTTTTCACTTAAATCTTAATGTTGAACTTAAATGCTTAAGTACTGAATTAAACATTCACATAAACATGAAACATGAAATCAACACATGACACCAATATGGTTACGAGGAAACCCAAATAGGTAAAAACCCTAGTGGGACTTGATACCCACTACTATTTTGCACTAGTGTTTTGTGATCCTTGTTAGAAGATCCTTTACCCTGTTAGGAGTAGATTTACAATGCTTTAAGTATAGTAGACCTTGGTAAGGGTCCGACCCTGTTAGGAGTCTTTAACAATGATCACTATTAGGGGAGTGGACTCACTGTCCTAGAGCTCACTGCTCAAATGATAAAGGCTACAACCTTCTGAGATCAGAGACACACTATATCTATAGTTGAACTGTCACTATGACACTGCTTGTTAGATCAGTTCCTTTGGTGCGCTGATGCTTTGACCTCTAGAAAAGCTCTAATACATCATATGCTCTCTTTAACTACCTCTGCTCTGATTATCACAACTCTATTACAACTTACATAACCTCCATATAGAATACAATGGGTGCATCTTATATTTATACGCTCATACAAAAAAAACAATTAGGTCAGCCCTACAACTAATTACAAACAATGCTTCCAAATGAATTGGCTTAAGCGTGCTTACAATTATACATGTACATATGTTGAAAATCTAAATAAAATGGGCACATAGCCTTTACAACATTAAATTATAATCGTAAACCAAAATAGTCATTGTCAGCTCCATGCTCTATTCTCTACTGGCACATACTGGCTACGCAACTTCAACTGACTGTAACTTTCACATCTTTGCATATCTACTTATGCACTCTTAGACTAAGCATAAGTATAGTCTAAAAATCTTAACTTTCATGGCACATACCATAATTCATCTGTACACACGTGTGCTGATGCTCTGAGTCTCTGGTACTTTGTATGCTGTCCAATCTTCAATACTTAACTGATTTCTGATATTTACACTTAGTGTATTGATTCCAAACTACTCTATGAATTTGTTACCATAATGAAAACACTATATCTAGTCATATATTTTAGTATAGAAAACTTTCCAACAATCTCCCCCTTTGTCATTGATGGCAACAAAGGAATTTGGCCAAGTCTCTAACTATTCCTTTACATAAAAACATTTTGTCTTCTATACATTTTTATACATACTCTTATATCTCCCTATACATTTTATATACTCCACATTCTATTCAACTCCCCCTTTGACATTAATGACAAAGGTGCATCAAAAACTATATGTACACTTACTGAGGGAAAACATTCAGATATGCAATCTTGAGGTTCTAGATCTCCTTCCAAAAAGTTATCAAAGAATTGACTATCTGGAGATAGGCTCATATTGCATATTGAAGCTTCTCCATATTCTCCAAGTATGTTCTTGGAACTTGATCATAGGTTATCATAGTCACATCAATCTCCTTTATGTTCTGATTGAGAATGTCTAGTGAGGGCACAAAAGCGTTCCTCAATTGAGTCTGTCTAGACCTTATCTTATCCATTTCTTTCTCTACCTTCTCAATTATGTCTAACTGACCTTGATAGACATTGTTACATATATTCACATTAGTTGATGTATCTATAACTAAATTCTTCACCTTCTCAATCATTGCCTCTGCATCTTTGATCTTCTTAAGATGGGCATCAGAGAACTTATCCTGATCCATGGATTCTGCAATGACTTTCCTTCCTTGATCTACAAATTACTTCAAGGATGCCTGACTAGACTTAAGAGAATTCAAGTCTAGTGCAAAATTACTCATCAGTTCATTGAGTATCTTCTTTAAGTATTTCTCCTCTGCCACTATGGCCGCAAATTCTTCTAGGCTTGAAAATTTTACTTTGAACTGTGAGATGACTGTGCTCATATCATCAACCGAATGTACCTTTACCATTTTCTTATCCTTTGGAAACAAATTGTTCAAAATATTTACTTATTCCACTAGGAGGGGATTCCTCATTAATTGCTTCTCCTTAGCCTTCTCCATAGCCACGACACTAAACTTAATCAAGTCTTCTTCCTTCTAGGAGTCCAAACTACTAGTGTTAGGTGTAAAACTTGACAACAATGCTGAGGAGGGAGTGATGGGAGTGTTGTCCATCTTGACTAAATCAGTAGAAGTATCTTTATCTTTCTTTTCTACTTCTATTTCTTCCTTTTCTTCTTCTTTCTCATTAGAAATGTCTTCAATGTGTATTTCTTCTTGCTGAGTGGGAGGGGTATTGCTGCATATAATTTCAGCTTCCTCAGTGCTAAAAAAAGCTTCCTCAAACTTGTCCAAGTCCTTATCAATAGCCGCCATGGCTATTTCCACATTATCTATGATAATTGTTCTTTCTTTGGATGATTCTATCATGTGCACAAACTGATTTGCCTCTATTTGAGTTTTTGCTATGGGCGTTGAGTCCTAAGGACCTGTCATTGGTATGTTAGTGGGCTCTGCCACTTTATCTTCCTTAATGGGTGCATGAGTAATGGGCACAGAAGGTGGTTTAATCTGTTGTTCTAACAACACTTTCTCAAATGCTTTTTCTATTTCCTTCATTATCAACTCATAGTCCTTGTTCATGATATGAAGAGTTATCATCTTTGTTCTTAGGTGCAGCTTTACCAAATTCAATATTAGTGCTTCTTCATTTTTAGAACATACAAGCAGAATATCTTCTAATAATTTTTCTCTTATCCTTAGATCTTCTTCATTTTCTTGTCTCTTTAGGTGTTCTAAAATGCCCCATACATTATCTAGAATTTCTATTTTCAATTCAAGAACTATCTTCTTGAACTTGATCATGTGTTTGATAATCATACCATGTATTTTTGACTTATCAATTTCACTGAATGATTCATAATGTTTCCCTACTTGATCAATTCTACCATCGTCAATAATTCTAGTGCTCAAAACTTTAAGGCTAGGCCTGAATCCTACCTTAGGAGGTGCTTAAATGTTTCTCCCACTCCTTGTAGCTCATGAGGATGGATGATTAGTGCTAGCTTCTTTCATCCTCTTGACCATTGGTTTATACTTTGGAGGAGTATCTTTGGGTGCCAAAGGCGTATTCTCTTCTTTATCCTTCTGACTGTCATCTTTTTAAATTATCTTTTTCATCTTAGGATCTTCTTTATTTTCTTCCTCTATTGTTGTTGTGCCTTTCATTTCTAGGGAAATATTTTCATCCCTTTCTCTATCAAGGTCTTCTTGTGATACACCATGTATTCCTAAGATCTCAGAAGTGACCTTTGCAACCTTTCTTTTTGTTGCAACACTATTTAGCTTAGCATCAACTTCTCTAGTCTTTTCTTCATAGGTTCCCCACCTAGGTTCATTATCATCCTTAGGGGCTGATAGTAGTACCTATGTATAAGCTTCAAGAACTTGTTCCTCTACCTCATAGCCAAGTGGATGAATCCATTTAGTTCTAGGTTCCACAGCTTCCATACATGTAGTATCAATCTCCACCGTGAAGCATATTGTGTCTTTATACTTATCTACAATACTCTCTGGAATCCTGTACCTCATCTGCATCCTTTCTCTAAAGGTCTTCAATTCCAAAGTAATATAATCTCTCAGTGTGCTTTCTAAGCATGCTTTGTTTGATATCTATGGCATAGTAGGAATGGACTTGTCTAGATACAAGTCTGATACTTTACCAACTATATGAAGGTACATATAGATGATTAGGGACCCAAACTTAAATACCTTAGTCTTTTCATGTTTGATAGCTTTGATGTTGTCTATCAACCATGCACGCAAGATCTCACACAAGTTTAACTCTCCATCTTCTTGCACAAGATGGACGGCTGCTAGAATAGTGCCCACAGACACACTATTCACCCTACTAGTGTGATGAAATTTGTAACCCAATATCATTGACATCAATTTGATGTCTAGTTGCTCTATAGGCTCAATGGTCATGCCATTCTTATCGCTCCTTGACTTACATACTTGCTCCACCATTTTCTTGACATCCTTGCCCACAGGAAGGATGGCACTTGTCTTAGAAAGGCCTTTCATCTCATGAATCAAGTCTCCTATTATTCTTACTGGCACATCTCCAATCCAAAAAAATCATCATGGATTCTGCTCAATAATATCTTAATCCTTTTAGTTTCATAGAATTCATATGATGTGGCATATTCAACAATGGTGTGATCATTCCATTTGGTGTATTCATTAATGAGCATTTTGTCTAGTTTCAACATTGTGTCCATGTGTACCCTTAACCTATCTAGTCCAATAGGTTCCTTCCTATAGTGGATGTAAGTCCTTATGTCTTCTACATGCATGACGCCCATCGGCGTGCGGGAAAATGCTCCCTCTAAATCATCTAGGGTTGATTTAAATAGATGCCTCTTGAAAACATACCTCTTCTTTTTAAAAACATCAAAAACAATAGGAGTGGCCATGAATTACTTGATATTTTCTTTCCAACTGATCTCTAAGATGTTTTGACAGCTTTTGAATCAGTGCAATGAGCTAGGGTTTCTTGCAACCAATCAAATGCACTGGAAACACTGATAGTTTAATCTCTAAATCTTCACAAGAACTTACAAGGCTCAATATATTCTCTAATTGCTCCGAGTATGAATGCAATGAGTGAACAAAACAACTTTTAGTGTACTTAAAGTTAGAAATTCACCATTAATGCAACTCGCGTAAACCAGGTTGTCACTTCAAAATTTCAAACTTGAGCTCCACTAGAAATCAACATGTGCGCTCTTGCATGAAGGTTCTTATACACTCCAATAGGTTAAGTCCAAAGGTGCATACTCTGAGGATGAGTATACCAGCCACCTAGGGGTTTAGAGATAAATTAGCTCCCCCTATGACCCTGAGGGCCATTCATGCAGATGTAGAGGGTGTGTCCACTAGGGATGCATCCAATACACTCTCATCAACTTTGTCCTTCTTTCCTTCTAACCAAATCAAGCTCGCATCTTCTGAGGCTTTTACAAACTTGACTTCTACTTTAGGATCCAAAACTGGTTCTTTAGCCTTTTTAGGGCTTTCCTGACCTTGCATCCTTGATCTACAAAACTTTGAGATATGTCCAACCTTGTTACAGGTGTGAAAAATCACTGGAGGTCTATTATTCCTCAGCACATTAACATGAGTCACCATTTTACATTATTTCATTGTATGACCATTATAGTTACATATCTGACATATAACATTCTGAGAGATTCTTATGTTTGTCTGATTTTGATTTCTTTGATCATGTTGAATCCTATTCTTCTTACTAGTCTTGCAGTTTATTGGTTTATGAACAAATCTATTACATGTATAACAGTAACCATTAAAAGGTTTTACCTCTGTGTAGTTCCTTGCAATGTGTCCATGCTTGTTACATGTGAAATAGGTGTGTTCTATAGGCTTGCGCTCATTCTTGGGAGGATCACCATTGTCTTTGGTTTGATCTTCAGTCTTCTTAGTATCATTAGATTCTTTTTGTGTCTCCTTTCTTGTTTGCATCTTATTAATCTAATTTTGTACTTCATTGTATCCAATACAACTAGTGTCTCCTTTGACTCTTCTTGCATACAACTGAGATTCTATCAAATCAGAACTAGTGTGTAATTTGTCAATGTGATTCTTTTCTTCTTTCAATTCAGACTCTAATCTTGCTTTGCAATTCTTTAGATCCAAGATTTCCAAATTTTCTTCCCTTAACTCTTCATTGAGTTGAAGATTCTCCTTTACTTCTTCATTGTAGACATCTTGATTGTTCATCAGTTTGTCATCAAAATCTTCAAGCTGACTCAATAAGGATGCATTTTCTTCATTCAACTTCTTGACTTTTTCTTCAAGATCACTGTTAGAGCATCCCTTCAAATCCTTTCTTAGTCTTTTGATAACAAAGTGAACATCACTGAATTTTTCTTTTAGTTCTTCAATTTCTCTTTCTGAATTGTCTAGGTCTTCAAGAGCTGCTTCAAGAGTCTTCTTCAAATGTTTCATTTCTTCTTCATCCATGATCTCCTCAAGTGGTTAAACTTCTTTGCTAAGGACCAAAGCTTTGATACCAATTCTTAGGAATGAGAACACTGAGAGGGAGGGGGGGGGTGAGTCAGTGTTCATTGTATTTTAACTTTTCACTTAAATCTTAATGCTAAACTTAAATGCTTAAGTACTAAATTAAGCATTCACATAAACATGAAACATGAAATCAACACATGACACCAATATGGTTATGGGGAAACCCAAATAGGTAAAAAACCTGGTGGGACTTGATACCCACTAATATTCTGCACTAGTGTTTTGTGATCCTTGTTAGAAGATCCTTTACACTGTTAGGAGTAGCTTTACACTGCTTTAAGTATAGTAGACCTTGTTAAGGTTCAGACCCTTTTAGGAGTCTTTTAAAATGATCCCTATTAGGGGAGTGGAATCACTGTCATAGAGCTCACTACTCAAATGATGAAGGCTACAACCTTCTGAGATTAGATACACAGTATATCTATAGGTGAACTATCACCGTGACACTACTTGTCAGATAAGTTCCTTTGGTGCGTTGATGCTTTGACCTCTAGCAAAGCTCTAATACATCATATGCTCTTTTCACATACCTCAAATCTACTTATCACAACTCTATTACAACTTACATAACCTCCATACTGAATATAATGGGTGCATCTTATATTTATATTCTCATACAAATAAAATAATTAGGTCAGACCTATAACTAATTACAAACAATGCTTCCAAATGAATTGGCTTAAGCGGGCTTACAATTATACATGTACATATGTCAGAAACCTAAATAAAATGGGCACATAGCATTTACAACATTAAATTATAATCGTAAACCAAAATAGTCACCTTCACCTCTATGCTCTGTTCTCTACTGGCACCCACTGGCTGTGCAGCTTCAACTGACTATAACTTTCACATGTTTGCATATCTATTTATATGCTCTTAGAATAAGCATAAGTATAGTCTAACAATCTTAGTTTCCAGGGTGCATACCATAATTCATCCACACACACGTGCGCTAATGCTCTGAATCTCTGGTACTCTATATGTTGTCCAATCTTCAATAGTTAACTGATTTCTGATCTTTACACTTAGTGCACTGATTCCAAACTGCTCTATGACTTTGTTTCCATAATGACAACACTATATCTACTCATATATCTCAATATAGACAAATTTCAAATAGTTATATGTCTATGTCTATGTATATATGTGTTAATATGATTTAGAACAATAGAGAGGGGGGTGAATTAGTTGTTCTCAAGTCTTGATGTATAAGAAAAACTTAAAACTTTTCTTTAAATCAGATGCAATAACCAAAACAAACTCAGTCATCAATGATTCAATAATATAAACATAAAACATTGCAGTCCACTACCCAGCTGTAACTTAACTTGTAAAACAAATAAATGTCCAAACCAAAACATTCACACAAGTATTAACACCAGTATTTATAGTGGAAACCCAATGTGGGAAAAACCACTTTGTAACATGCTACTATTATTTTAAGTCTTCTGAAGTGAGCTTGGTTAAAAGCCAACCCTGTCAAAGGTTAATATACACACTGTTAGGTGTGACTTGGTTAAAGGATTTCAATCACCCTGTTAAAAGTGAGCCTTGTTATAAGACTTACATACACTCCATTAGAATGCAACCTTGTTCAAAGGATTTAAAATATGATAGTTAGATCAACCTCTGTTAAAAGAATTTTGACTGTTATAATGGTTAGAAAGTAGCAACAAAATATATCTGAAAAACATACAACTCACTTTACAAATATCAGATCTGATTCTATACACTAATGCTGGTTTATTGACTTTGAAACTTTTCCATCTCCATCTCTGATCTGCTCAAAACTTTTCTTCAAGCAACCACCACAATTCTCCTTCAACCTTTTTTGCTTATATAGTCAATAAAACTTTATTGATCTTCCAACATTCATTTTTCACCCATGCATATGCATATCCAATGCTCAGGTTCCCTTAATAATTTCCTTAATTAGGTTAACTTATCTTTTGTTGCTCAATCTCATTCGTAGATCTTAGGGTTAGATCAGATTCATTGAATCTACCCACATTATGTTCTTTGGCTCCTTTTCTAGAATCTTCTCAAATCTCTTAAAGATTTACAATAAAACATTTTACAGTGCATTTAATTCTTTCAAACAATCAATAAATAAAGTCAACACATTTTACATAATCCAAGAATTCAACAATGTCGACTCTAAATCTGAATTCTCTTCAAATATAAAAATGTTGATGCTTGGTCAATACTGTGATCAACTACTTGGTCTTCATGTAGAAAGCTCGGTCATTACTAAAAAATGTTTCCTCAGCTAATACTATCTTCCTCGACAATTTATTGATGTTTGGTCGACACTAGATTTTTGCTCGGCATACACTGACTTGGTCGACACTAACATTACTCGGCTTAAACATGTTTTCTCCATTTTTTCTTGGTCAAGCCTACTTGTTTAGTCTTCAATCTTACTAGGATAAACAATACATTATCTCATCATTGTACAACATAGTCAAGTAAACTTTGTAGTATCAAGATAAGTCAACCTTTTCTTAGGTGCTATTGTTACCAACCTTGCCCCAATCCTACACAATAATACAATAGATATAGTAATTTCCTAAGTACCATCAGTCTTACCAATTAAGGTTTGACATCAATGACAATACAAGAACTATTTCAATTGTAGTTTCCAACAATCTCCATCTTTGGCATTGATGGCAACACCATATGATATCACCTAAATAACACATGGATTACCAACCAATCCAAAAACTTATCTATCCATTAGAGAATTATTTGTAATATCCTTGGCTTCATTCTAATTAAGAATCCATAAGCCTCACTTCTATGACAATCAGAAGTATTTAGATCTCCCTCTATCTCAATCCTTCATTTCAGTTCATCATCCTTACTTTTCAGTGTCATGTTTTATTATAATTATATCATCTCAGTTCATCTCCCTCTTTGCCAAAAATGCCAAAGCAGCAACTAAAACATACATCTATTAGATGTAGATAATATCTGTGTAGCTCAATATTTCTCCCTCTATCATCTTTCTTATGATTGATTCTTTGTCTTTGCTCCTTTTCACAACTCTAGGCCAGTCCTAAAGTGTTGACAATCTTCTACATCAATTTTTCAAATATTCTACTGTAGCATATTTGATGCAGTGCTCCTAGCTTGTCTAGGCAGCCTTAGTTAGGGGAAGGACCCCTAATTGTCTTCTCAAATACTCATGAGCTTCTCTAGGTAAAGCTTTAGTGAATATGTCTACTAATTGTTCCTTTGTATTCACATATGCCATTTAGAATCTTTATCTTGCACTAATTCTCTCAAGTAGTGATACTTGATTACTATGTGCTTGGTTTTAGTATGCATCACTAGATTCTTAGAAATATTGATAGCACTTGTGTTGTCATAGAAAATAAAAACAAGTTTGGTGATTTCTTCTTTCATGCCTACCAACAATTATTCTATCCATACCAAATTTGAACAATTTACTACAGAAGCAACATACTTGGCCTCGACAGTAGATTGGGAAATGCAATTTTGTTTCTTGTTCATCTAGGAGACTAATCTCTATCCAAGAAAGAAAGCTCCACCACTAGTACTCTTTCTGTCATCTACATTTCCTTCCCAATCAGCATCTATATATACTCTCAGTTTAAATTTGTCATCCTTCTTGTAATATAGCCCATAGTTAGCAGTTCCTTTCAAATATCTCATAATTCATTTCACAACCATCATGTGTGTTTCCTTAGGATTGGCAGAGAATCTTGCCACAATCCCAATAGCTAGTGCAATATCTGGTCTACTATGTACATCATACTACAATTTTCCAATCATGGATCTGTACAAAGTATGATTCACTTCTGTAGCATCATCATTCTTAGATAACTTTTGTCTAGTAACCATAGGAGTACTCACTAGTCTAGAATCTTCCATCCCAAAAGTTTTTAGTATTTCATTAACATACTTAGACTGTGTAATGAAAATTCCTTTCTTCATTTGATATACTTGTAAACCAACAAAGAATTTGATCTCACCAAACTTGCTCATTTCAAATTCAGTTTGTATTTCATTTGAAAATCTTTTACACAAATCTTCTTGTCCACCAAAAATAATGTCATCCACAAAATTTTTTGCCAATAGGATACTTTTACCTTCTTCATCTTTCATGTACAGATTTCTTGTGACATTTGTTCTTGAAAATCTAATCTATATCAAGTAGTTATGCAACCTCTCATACCATGCTTTGGGAGCTTGTTTCAATCCATATAATGCTTTGTTCAGTTTGCATACCATGTGTCTTCTATTTGGATCAATAAAATCTTTTGGCTATTTTATGTAAACTTATTCTTCTAGTATACCATTTAAAAATGTAAACTTGACATCCATTTGATATACCTTGAAATATTTATAAGTAGCATATGCAAGCAGAGTTCTTACTCCTTCTAGTCTAGCTATAGGGGAAAATGTCTCCCCATAATCTATTCCTTCTTCTTGTGCACAGCCTTTGCATACCAGCCTAGCTTTGTTTCTAGTTATTTTACCATTTTCATTCATCTTATTCTAAAACACCCACTTTGTTCCTATAACATTTTTGTTTTAAGGTCTCAGTACTAGAGTCCAAGTATCATTCTTCTCAATCTAGTCAATCTCTTCATTCATTTCTTGTATCCAATCTTCATTTTCCAATGCCTCTCTAGTTGACTTGGGTTCAAATTCACACAGTAGGCATGTTGGATCCTTAGTCTTACTTCTGGTCTGAATTCCAGTATTTTTGTCTCCAATTATCTATTTAGGCTTGTGATGTCTTCTTACATATTTTTCCAAAATAGGTTCAGCTCTTCTCTCCTTTATTTCTTCAGGTTCCTCAACAAGATTGTTAGATTCGGCTTCTGAATGCTCGACAACCTCTTCTAGATACTTGACAGCATTATCTTGTCATGCAGCATGTTCTTGTTCTCTTTTGGCACTATTTTCTTGAGGCTCAGCAGCATCTATTTGTCGCTCGACATTGCTTACCCAAGACTCAGCATCAGGTGCAAGTCTATTACTTTCCTCTTCTTCTTCCTCAATATACACAAAAGATCTATAATCTTCTAGTTCTCTTTTGCTGTCAACTTTATTTCTTTCTACATACTCATCAACTTTGACATTCACACTTTTCACAATTTTGTTAGTGTTAGAGTTCAAACACTTATAAGCTTTACTTTTTGTGGAATACCCTAAGAATATTCCTTCATCACTTTTAACATCAAACTTTCCATTCCTAGTGTCTTTTAATATATAGCACTTACTTCCAAAGATTCTAAAGTATTTAACACTCAGTGCATGTCCATGCCATAATTCATAGGCTGTCAAATTTGTACCTTTTCTGATATGTACCAAGTTAAGAGTGCAGACAACAGTGCTTATAGCTTCTTTCCAATGTTTATGTGCCACATTCTTTTGTTAGGAATAAGGTGTCTCAACCTTGGATAATTCCTATTCTTATTATTTGTTTTGTAAATGTATTTTTTGCAAATAATGTAATTAAGTGTGAGTGTACATGTCTAGTTGGCATGTTGATGTGTCACTCTACTTGATGTATCGGCATCTTATGCATAAGGAGATCATGACTGAAATGGTCATGACGGATTCCTATGATGTGTAAGAACTATTTAAGGAATGTGCTATGACAGGTGTAAGAGCATCTTATGACTTGGGCCTATTTGGGTGCCCAAGAAGAAGTGGTTGGTGTGTGTAAGAGAATATGCCAAAAATAGGTTGGTATGATAGATTCTCTTACACTTCTCTTGTGACCATTATTTTTAGCGGATTCTATGACAAGCTATCATAGTCTATTCTAGGGATGGATGCCTATTCTTGGGATTGCATGTAACAACTGTGTACATGTGGCTTTGTGCATGGGTCTTGGTGGTTGTGCCTATTTTTGGGTCCAGAGGAGTCTATATATATGATGCTGCTCCTATGGGAGAGATATAATAGAAATTTAAGTCTTGTAAATGTAATGCCCAAAAGTTCGGGCCAAAACACAACCAACAAATTTTTTTTTAAAAGGTTATAAGTTCCACGTTCGCGATGCAGGACAAAAGTGCTAATGACGAAGTTCCAAAGCGATAAGAGGTCAAACCTCAACAAGTTGTTTACCGAAGGATGCTAGATGAAATTCAATATAATCGAAGAAGATCGTTGACCACCTTCTCGATCAATATCGTAGATCATCGATCTATAAAGTGTATAGGTTATCTAAAAGGAAATGAATGTTTATTTAATAACGTTAATTCTATAAATGGGTTAACCATTTCCAATTATGTAAATTTCAAGACCAATTCGATTATGAAAATTAAATTGGAAGCTAATGAAAAATATTGAATATAAATTTCAATAATCGTCTATACTAATTTCTGTTCAAAATGAGTACATATTAATCAATTAATGATTACATTATTCCAATAGATCAATGCACCTATTAACTAATTAATAAATCTAAAAGAAACATTATTTAATAATGTGTATATATTCAAAGATTTAAACTAAATTATATATGAAATTAATTATAATATATTAATTAATTAATATAATTATTAATTAGTTAATATACCATAATATATTAATTAACATATATAATTTAGTTTAAATCTTTGAATATATACACATTATTAAATAATGTTTCTTTTAGATTTATTAATTAGTTAATAGGTGCATTGATCTATTGGAATAATGTAATCATTAATTGATTAATATGTACTCATTTTGAACAGAAATTAGTATAGACGATTATTGAAATTTATATTCAATATTTTTCATTAGCTTCCAATTTAATTTTCATAATCGAATTGGTCTTGAAATTTACATAATTGGAAATGGTTAACCCATTTATAGAATTAACGTTATTAAATAAACATTCATTTCCTTTTAGATAACCTATACACTTTATAGATCGATGATCTACGATATTGATCGAGAAGGTGGTCAACGATCTTCTTCGATTATATTGAATTTCATCTAGCATCCTTCGGTAAACAACTTGTTGAGGTTTGACCTCTTATCGCTTTGGAACTTCGTCATTAGCACTTTTGTCCTGCATCGCGAACGTGGAACTTATAACCTTTTAAAAAAAAATTTGTTGGTTGTGTTTTGGCCCGAACTTTTGGGCATTACATTTTGGTATCAGAGCACTAGGTTCAACTCTAGGAACCTTTGTGCCATTACGCTTTGCAAAGAAAGTAGTCGTGTATGCATAATAACCCTTTGAGTTATGTATGTGAGGAGCATGTGTGAGTACATTATGGAATGGTCATACCAACATCATCGTGTGTGGGTGCCCTAGGATGACTACGGGAATACCTCGAAGAAGCTGAACCCTTATAACACCGGTTATTTGGTAGGGGAACTTCCTAAATTGCATAGAACCTTCGGAAGGGCGCCCCTTCAAACCATGATCATAGAATTAAGAGCATATATTGAAAAGAGACTAGCAACTTGTGACCCATGTGAGGGCAATACGATTGGCAGTCTTTCCATGGTGGTAAAAATGTTTCTTGTTTGAGCTCAGTAAAATCAACTTAGGTATTGTCTCCTAGTAGACAGTGTCATTAAAAAAGGTCTTTGAGTGACCTACCTCCTTGACGATTACATGAGGCCGGTACTGCTAGTCAGTAATGGTGCATGTCTAAAAAGGGACTTTTAACCCTATTATCTGTTAGAGTACGGTGTATCATTTGTGCTACGTAATCTCTGGATATAGTGCAGTTGAAGAAATCGGGGTATGCTTGGGAACCCTCGAATCATGCATCAATGAGGGGGATCCCACTTAAGGTTCATGGGATTCGTGCTCTATAATAATAGGATTTGTAGGAAATATTCAATGGATGGAAGAGCAATTGTTCTTATAAATAAGATATTTGCCTAATGATTGTTGTCCCTAGAAGTCATGATGACATACATTCCACAAAGGGACGTAATGAAGTTGGGATGAATGGTATCTTAACATAATAACATTAATGAGGCCTCCCAGACATCCAATACCCCACACATGTAGTTTGGATAATGAGGTGCACAGAGTGTTGTAGAAACTGGGTAGAATGGCCTAAACCATTTTAATATGGGGTGGAAAATTATTCTATACCCTTGCAGGATGTACATTATTAAGTTATAGTAGGGCCAATGCCATGATGTAAATATATATATACTTTCATATATGATGGAAACACTCCAGGATCATTGACAATTTCTCCTTGTATAGACTAGAACCTTCTCAGAACATTGGAAATTTATGATACAGCTTGGGGAGGCTAATTAGTCATAGGAGATGGACGATGGTAACTTATGTTATGAAAAGCATTGTAGTACTAGAGTAAGGTAAAGGAGACCCATTTATTTATTGCTTCAGACAACGAAAGTATGGTGCTCTAGTCGAGGTATAGATTGAATCATCTATGGATATGTAAGTTATAGGCTGAAATTCCTCAGTATTTGGTGGTGGGTACTTCTTTTGGATTTGATGTCAGTTGTTTCATTTTGCTTATGGTCTTCTTGAGTTGTTTATCTTTTTGGTGGAACTTTCCACATATTGGACTGGAACTTTTTTTTTTTTTTTTTTTTTTTTTCTTTAGTTGGGTTTTGTCACCAACTGTACAGTTCTTATCTTGGCAGTTGCCACCGTTGATTTTGTTGATTGAAATGAGTTCACTTTTTATTTTTGTATTAGAAGTTGAAGGAGACAAATTTCCTTTTTGAGAATTACTTGTATCTATTTTGGGTGACTGTTATGAGCATTCTCTTTTGCTACCAGTCCTATGTCATTTGAACCCATTTTGTTTTAAAGAGTCCCACCAATCATGTGTATATGAGGTAACACCTAGAAAGAGATATTGTCCCATGTCGAAAGGTACTATAGGATCAATAGATCAGATCCATGCGCTACTATGATGAATAACAGAAATGATTGGTTTCCTTATATTTGGAGTAGGTTGAAGGTTGGTGATTTGGCAAACCATGGTGGTGTAAATTATTTTATAAGACATATAGTTTTGTAAGTGGCCTTGCACGGGTGTTAGTATTATGAAGTTCATCCTTTGGGTAATCATGTACCCTAATAGGAAAGATCTATGATGTCATGATTAACCTTAAGAGAATCGATGATTATTGAATGTTTCAAACTACCCTAGTAGGGGAATTGATTAAAATGGATAAGAAAGGGCTAGCTGGAGTGAAATGCATTAGTGTTATATTTAGAAAGGGACAAATGTAGGAATCATGTAATACTCTTAAGATGCATTCTGATAAGGATTCACATTTGCCCCATAAGTTAGTTTGTGACAGAAAGTTCCTCCTTTCCCTAGCCTTGTTGAGAGTGAAAAGTTGAAAACAATTGGGTGGCTCATTAGTTGGAGACTCCATGTTGCAGATCTTAATGATCTAGTGAAAATGTGATGACGACACCTCTTCGAAATATTATTGTGATGAAATTTGGGAGAAGATATCTCTCAACAAGACCCTAGGTCTTGAAAATTGAGAGTTTAGAAGGATAGGTTAAAAGTGTAAAACTTGCTTAAAGAACTATGAAACAAAAATCATAGAGTATGTACCACCCAGAGGGGGTGTTGTTGCAAGAAGAGTATGTTCCTTATATGTTCATGATCACCCTCAAAAAGAAGACTGTAGCCTATTCGGTACGTGACCCTAAAAAAAAAAAAGAATAAAAAAATAAAAAATAAAAAAATAAAAACTAGGAATGGTCGCACTCTTGACACCTATGTTCCTAACCCTCTTACGATCGAAAATACAATGATGCCTTTATTAAAATATCAATAAGGGAAAAGTGCCTTTGTACCCTATTTTAAAATGTACTCTGGAGAGAGAGTACTCATGTGTGTGGTATCACGATACACTTATATCAAAAGGGAGTTTGCTTATGAATGAAAAGCTTCGATGAAAGAGCCCCATACCCTTTAATGGGGATTGTGTTCTAGTAATGGTCCTATTTAATGAATAGATGCAACGATAAAATGTGGTAGTAACCCACTAAGATTGGAGTGAATTTTTGTTGAAATAGGAACTGGTAACTCCAAGTGTCTTATAGAAAGGACTTAGAGGTTTTCTTCATCATTTGATGCCTCATGGTAAATAGAAGGTTTACATTATGCCTACGATAGTAGAAACTCTTATGGATTATGTTGTAACCGCACTAGATCCTTGAAGACCCTAAGATACATTATAAATTTTTGGTGTGGTGGTAACCATCCTAAATGAGAAAAGAATCCTTCAACCCCTATCTAGTTGGGGGGAATAGAATTATATATCTGAGAATTATCTAGATAAGGAGACCCTATAGGTATACTTGATTTGGAATACATAGTTTCTTTCGTAAGCTTGCTACCTATTGATAGACGTGTCGGCTTCCAGGAGTAAGCCTATTCCTTGCGGGGGATGATGTAAGGCCCACCCCATTTCCACCTTTTCCTTGACAGTTTGATGTCGGAGGATTAAGGGGTGTTGAAGTATCTGGATGATTGGTAAATCCCTAACAGAATTGTACCTCGAAATAGACCTATATATTGTACCTTCATATCAGTACCTATCAACTAAGCGTCGCAATGACAAAGGTGATATATTTGAGTTATTAATTTTGTAAGTGAATCTTGGATGAAGTATGTTACCCTGCAAATCATAGATCCAACTAGACTATTAAGGTTCCATTGAGTACTTTTGTCATAAGGATTTGATTTGAGAAGTCGAGATGTAAAATGCCAAATTAGTTATGTGTTAAGTCTTAAGTTTATCTTGGATTTAATTAATAGTTGATGTGATGATTCTAGTAACTCCTACGAGGAGGATAAGTAATGTTTTGACGGTGTATTATATGGTTATACCATAGTGGCATTTTGGTGATATTCTTAGAACCCTGAACAAGGATTTGTTAGATCCTAGACTAATAGGATTATTCTGCATTTTGTTTTCCTAGATTAGGAAATTTAATCATACTTGTGATAATAATTTTGACCACCTTACCGATGTTGAACCATCGATTTATTTTAAATATCATGCTAAGGAAAATTGAGAATCCTTGAGATTAGGAGTACTATGAAGTTATGCAATCAAATTATGTAGATTGAATTGAATTGAAATAATGAATGTATTCTATATGTTTGCAAGCTTGAATTTGGATTATGATCTATATGTGGGCATTGTACTTTATGTGACTTTGAGTATGCAGTAGAAATTATAACTTATGTGTATAAAATTATATGCAATTAAATTATGCACTATATGAAAGTGATTAGATGTATGCATTGAATCATGAATTATGAGAAAGCGATTGTAAGAATGCAATCGAATTCTAAGTTGCAAATGAATATCATGTTAGACATCTTTGCTGCATTGATGTTATGAGTAATTGATGATTACCTTGTGATGATGTTAGATTATGGATGATCACGATTTCAATTGAATTACAAGATTAGTAGGCATTAGAGATGCAATTGAATTATGAAATTGAACTAAGCAATTGAATTTCGATTAAATTGAAGATGTTATATCTTATATGTTTATTCGTATTGGTCTTTTCTTCCTTGAATTATTGATGCTGCATTGAGGAGTGTGCAGGTAAGAGAACCATGGAATTAATCAGAGAACCAAGGTTAAACATATGTGAATTGAGTAAGCCAAAGCTTAATCCGATATGGGATTAAAAGCCTCGTTGTAATGTGAACTCCTGGTAAATGTGAATTTTTGCATGTGTGTTATTAGTTAATTTCTTGTTGTCATCCAGGACATGACCTTGGGTATGTAATGTGTAATCGTTAGTGTCATTTGACACTTGTTATGTACTTGTTTTAATTCATCCTTGTTCTAGTCACTTCTTGAGACCAATAAGGGGTTCTAAGGGTCATTTTTGGCATAATTTAAGTATCTAATGGATAGAGTTATGGGTTAGGAAGGTTTTGAGCATGTCTATAATTCCCTAGTGACCTTGGTAACCTATTTTATGACCCATTTAACTTTGACTTCGAAATTTGATAAGTCATGATCTTTACCCAACTTCACCCTTTCTTTCAATCATGCATTTATCATGGGGGGACAAGGAAAGACAACAAGGTCATAGAGTCAAGTTTGCATTAATGGATGGTGGGTGGGTAGAAATTTGGAGGCCTTTTTAGAGGCCCTTAGGAGATTTAGTGGGTGTTCACCCACTCTCCACATTTGGAGACATTAGGGTTTGGATTGAGGAAGGATAGTGGATAAGCTCTTCTCAAATTTCCATTTCCATCACACTTATGGAGGTTGGTTACTCTTCTCATGGAAGCCTTTCTACTTGCTCTTTAGATTAACTTATATTTTTCTTTCTCATGCATATGAATCTTGGTTCTTGTTGTGACAATGTGTTGTAATGGAGGAATTTTGGGTTTTGATTTCATGGTTTATTCTTGTTTCTTCTTGCTTGAATGAGGGAGTTCTTGTTTATGGGTGTGAGGCATTACTCACCCTTTTGGGAAGGGAAGAAGTGGCCTACGGGTGGAGGGGTTAGTTGGGCTCTCCATGAGGTGAGAGTCTCTTCTCTTGGAGAAGAGGGATAAGTTCATGGTGTATGGGCACCATGGAAGCCATTGTATTCTTGTATTTTGTGGATATTGATAAGCAAAGTATGTGTATGGAGATATTGGATATGTAGCCTTGAAGAGGCATTTGGATATGCATGAATATGTAGCCTTGAAGAGGCATTTGGATATGTAGTCTTGAAGAGGCATTTGAATACTCATGGTGAGAAAATTTGTATGTAATGGCATTCTCCCCTTGGAAAAGCCCACCTCCACCCTCTCAATGAGCTTGTAAGACTCATTTGTGTAACCTTGGAAGGGAGTAATTTGTTGTATGTGCATTTGTGTAAATTGTTTGTGAGCATCTTGTTGATCTTGTTGCATACCCGTTTAGCCTTGGTTCTCCAAGCTCGGGGGTGGTCTCATAAGAGACCTAGGTTGGGTGGTGAGCACCCATGGTTCTCCATTTTTTTTATTTGCAGATTTGTGGAACCTCAAAGAGGAGCTATCATGGAGGTTTTCATCTTTTGGGTGGTTGTGTGAAGACAACCCGTTCATTCCTTTGTGAAATCTTTCTTTGTATTTAGACTTCTATTGTTGTAAAAGAGATTGTAATGCTTTTTACTTGGAGCTATTGTGAAGATGAAATAGATGAGAGACTGTTATTTATTTGATTTTTCATTGTGTGGAATTGTTCATTGCAATGCTTTGTTGAAACTAGGATGTTGTAAACTTTATTGATGTATTTGTAAAAGAGTTGAAATGGATTTCTTTATGTTAAGATGAATTCTTGCAAACATGATAAAAGATCTCTCTCTCTCTCTCTCTCTCTCTCTCTCTCTCTTTATAGTTGAAAATACTCTTTCCTTGCAAATGAGTTATCAACATTGATAGATTAAATATTGTAACAATTTCATTATGATTCCATATTTGGGTTGATATAAGAATATTGTAGTTCCTATGAGATGATTTAATTGTCATGATCTTTGAAAATAATCTCTAAATATGATTCATATCACTCTTTTAGTCTTATAAATTGTAATGAAACAACTATGAAGAAATGAACAAATTAGTTTTATGTTGATATCTCAATTGATTTGCAATCAAACTATATCTAATCCTTATTGATACTCTGTCAATTTTAAGACTATAGACTTCCTTATGCATTAAGGAGACTAATTAAATGAAGAAAATATACTACTCATAGTTTGCAAGAAGATGTAAAAATAATGCAAGCAAAATAACACTCTCCAGATTTTAAGAGAGCAAAATGCTCTCTGGATTTTGTATGGGATAAAAATCCCATACAAAATCCATACCACAGTCATTTTATAATATTAAATCTTGCCACCTCAATATATATTAACAATAAAATATTAACCTACTTTACCCCCCCTTACCTTATTTAATATCTTCCCCATAACTTGGCGCATGTGGAGGGATGTCAAGTCTTTGTTTTAATTGAAACCTTCTTATTGGGCAGGGGAATGTACCTTAGCTGACTCCCCATCATGGGCGCACAGCATGGGGATACTCACTTTAGAATTGTTTATTATATGTCTGCATTACCTTTAATGCATTTATCTCTCCTTTGAAAACTGGCGCAGGTTTTGGGAAGGAGGTCCTTGTTTCTTGGTAAGAGGTTTGGAGGGCCCCAAGACTTATTAAGGCTTGTCATTACTTTATGCAGCATCCTTTTAATTTCCCTTTTTATGCGCTTCCCTATGGAGACTTTTACATCTCCCCTAAAATGGCGCATGCTTTGGAAGTGTCCTTTCCCTTGGGCACGTGGATGGAGGAAGTAGGAAGGGAGATCTAGGTAGGGAGCTAGAAAGTTAGGGAGTGGCTTAGGATTAGTAGGTTGTTAAGATAGCTTAGGTTGTTAATTAATTTATGTTATTAGGTTAATTTGTATTAATGACATGTTAATCATAATAGTTAGATGTTATTTAGTAATGTTTTAAATATTTATTTTGTTATTTATATATGATTTCATATTACTAAATTTATGATCGTATACAATGTTAATTAATATATTATGGTATATTAACTAATTAATAATTATATTAATTAATTAATATATTATAATTAATTTCATATATAATTTAGTTTAAATCTTTGAATATATACACATTATTAAATAATGTTTCTTTTAGATTTATTAATTAGTTAATAGGTGCATTGATCTATTGGAATAATGTAATCATTAATTGATTAATATGTACTCATTTTGAACAGAAATTAGTATAGACGATTATTGAAATTTATATTCAATATTTTTCATTAGCTTCCAATTTAATTTTCATAATCGAATTGGTCTTGAAATTTACATAATTGGAAATGGTTAACCCATTTATAGAATTAACGTTATTAAATAAACATTCATTTCCTTTTAGATAACCTATACACTTTATAGATCGATGATCTACGATATTGATCGAGAAGGTGGTCAACGATCTTCTTCGATTATATTGAATTTCATCTAGCATCCTTCGGTAAACAACTTGTTGAGGTTTGACCTCTTATCGCTTTGGAACTTCGTCATTAGCACTTTTGTCCTGCATCGCGAACGTGGAACTTATAACCTTTTAAAAAAAAATTTGTTGGTTGTGTTTTGGCCCGAACTTTTGGGCATTACATGTTGGCTTTGTCTCTCATTTCCTAAAAGAACTTGCATTGCAAGTGTATTGTAATCTTTGTGTTGAAGATAATACATTGTGTAGGTTTTGGAGTGCTGGGGTTTTTTACCAAAAGGTTTTCCCCAGGGTATATCATTGTGTCATTCTCTATTTTTTTGTATGCATTGTATGTGGTTGCAATATCTTTGTTAAAGTAGTTAACAAATTTGAAATTGTAAGGATTTAAAAGAATTTGCACAATACTCTCCTATAGAGATTAGCGTAGGAAGTTGTTTCCACACCTGAGTTTCCTTACAAGTGGTATCAGAGCCTGATCAACTTTTGATCCTAGTTGTTGGGTAGGGTTTTTTGAGCTAATCTCAAGTTTGAGTGGGAGTTTTTTGCAGAGCATTCTGAATCTTATTTGTAGATTGAGATGGCAAGTTCATCATATGGAAGAATGGAGGTGGAGAAATTTAATGGCACTAATTTCGAGTTGTGGAAACTCAAGATGGAAGACATGTTGGAAGATCATGACCTATGGGAAGTGACTTCAAATGCTACAAGACTAGCAACTATAGCTCAAGCAGATTGGGATATCAAAGACCGTAAAGCTAAAGGTCTCATAAGATTTTGTTTAACCGATGCAGTCCTTCTGAATGTTCTAGATGAGAAAACTACAAATAGTTTGTGGGAAAGACTTGCGGCCGTGTATCAGGCCAAATCTCTGGTGAACAAGTTGTTCCTAAGGAAGAAGTTGTACTCTCTATGAATGGAGGAAGGTGGATCCTTAATGGATCATTTAAATGCATTTAATCTACTGGCTGCACAATTGACATCAGCTGGTGTCAAGTTAGAGGAGGAGGATCGTTGCTACACACTTTTGTGTTCTTTACCAGATTCATGGGACCATCTTGTGATGGCTCTTGGAAGCACTTTAGTCACCTTCAAAATGGATGATGTGGTGTCTTCACTGCTATCAGAGGAGATGCAGAGAAAGGCTTCTATTTCAGAAAAAGAAGCCCTTGCTGTTCGTGGGAGATCCACTAAAAGAAGGAAGAAAAATGACAATAAGTCTGACAATAAGGGTAGATCCAAATCCCGTGGGAAGTCAAAGACTTCCAATAAGTCCAAGGCAAAATGTTGGAACTATAATAAATCTGGGCACTTCTATAAAGACTGCAAAGAGCTGAAGAAGAAGAAGAAAGGTTCAGATTCAGCTTCAGAAAGATCTCAAGAAGATGGTGATGCATTCATCGCAGCTTTGGCAGCCCATGCATCTAATGATGTGTGGTTGGTTGACTCGGGTGCATCTTTTCACATGACCTCTCATCGAAACTGGTTCTCAAAATATGAAGAGTTCGATGGTGGAAAGGTGTACTTGGGTGATGATTCTCACCTAAAGATAGTTCGATGCGGAAGGGTCACTATCAAATTTCCTGATGGATGAGTAAAGGGAATCAACGGAGTTATGCACATTCTGGGTTTGGCACAAAACCTATTATCTATAAGTATGCTGAATGATGTAGGTGTGCAAGTTGTTTTTTTGAAAGAAGGATGCAAGATGATGAGAGGATTGATAGTGCTTGCAAGGGGTACTAGGAGAGGTATCTTATTTCAGCTAGATGCATGTATTCCTCTATGTAATAGTTCTTCATCCTCACCATCTAAACAAGCAGTGAAGAAGTCTGTGGCTATTGGTTCCAATGGTAGTGCAAACACTTTGGAAGGTAAGCTTCTTGTAGAAAAGACAATGTTGTGGCATATGAGATTTGGCCACATTGGTGAAAAGGGTCTTAGAACCCTGAAAAATAAAAATCTCGTTGAGGGGTTAAATGATTGCAATCTCGAGTTTGACTTCTGTGAACACTGTGTCTATGGTAAACAAAATCATGTTCAGTTTTACTCTAGTTCTCACAAATCTTCTGATGTTTTGGATCTTATTCATTCTCCTGTATTTGGTCCTGTAAAAGTTCCTTCAATCTCCAAGTCTGTATTTTTTGTATCTTTCATAGATGATTACAGTAGAAGGATGTGGATTTATTTCCTTAAAAGTAAGACACAAGTCTTTAGTCGGTTGAAGGAATTTAAAGCTCTTGTAGAGAATCAGACTAGTAAGAAGATTAAGTGTGTGAGAACTGACAATGGTGGTGAGTTTTGCTTAGCAGAGTTTGAACAGTTCTGTAAAGAACAAGGTATCGAGAGGCATAAGACAACTCCTTATACCCCATAGCAAAATGGAGTTGTAGAGAGAATGAACAGGACACTGATGGAGAAGGCTAGGAGTATGCTTAGTGGAGCTAGTTTAGAACAAAGGTTTTGGGCTGAAGCTGTGGCCACTGCTTGCTATTTGGTTAATAGATCTCCTACATCAGCCCTTGTTGGTAAGACACCCATAGAGGTGTGGTCTGGTAAGAAGCCTTCAATTAGAAATCTTCATATTTTTGGTTGTGAAGCTTATGCACATGTTCCAAAGGAGAAAAGATCTAAGTTGGAAAACAAAGCTGTTAAATATATTTTCATTGGATACAGTGCTGGTGTGAAAGGATACAAGCTTTGGGATCATGTGACTAGTAAGGTTTTGTATAGTAGAAATGTTATTTTTAGAGAGATAACATCTTCTCCTATTATGATACAACTAGATGAAAAAGAAAAGGAAAAAGATGTTGTTCAGTTGCCTCCTACCCCTGAGAAGACTGAACAAAGAGACCATGTTGGGTCTAATGATGAGGAGAGCTCTAGCAGCTCTGATAGTTCAGAAGAAGAGGAAGAACAACCTCAACCGTATCCCTTGAGGAGATCCACGAGAGAAAGAAAGCAACTAGAAAGGTTTGGTTATTCTATGTTAGATTCCAGTTGTGCCTTTGCTTTGATTACTAACACTGATGAGCCTAGATCTGTGAAAGAGGCTTTGGGCATGGAAGATGCAGGTTCCTGGATTGAGGCTATGGATGATGAGATGGCTTCATTGGAAAAAAACAAAACTTGGGACCTTGTACCTTTTCCTAAAGGGAGAAAATCTGTTGGCTGTAAATGGGTGTTCAAGAAGAAATTCTGTGCAGATGGCAATGTTGAAAGGTATAAAGCTAGATTGGTTACAAAGGGGTATTCACAGGTAGAGGGAATAGATTATGGTGAAATATTCTCTCCTGTTGCAAAGTTGACATCCATTAGATTTATGTTATCTCTTGCTGCATCATATGATTTAGAGATAGAACAGATGGATGTGAAGACAACTTTCCTTCATGGTGATTTGGAGGAAGATATTTATATGTCACAGCCTGAGCACTACATTGTTAAAGGTAAAGAATCCTCAGTTTGCAGATTAAAGAAATCTCTATATGGTTTGAAGCAATCTCCTAGGATGTGGTACCTTAAGTTTGATGCCTTTGTGTTGTCAATTGGATTTGTAAGATCAAAATTAGATCATTGTATTTATTTCAGAGTTGAAAATGATCACCTTCTTATTGTTGCATTATATGTTGATGATATGTTGCTTTTTGGGAAGGGTAAGGGTATGATTTTTGATTTTAAATCTCAGTTGTTAGCACAGTTTGAGATGAAAGATCTTGGGGCAGCTAGGTACATCTTGGGTATGGAAATCAGTAGAGACAGGTCTAACAAAAAACTTTGGTTGAGTCAGAGTAAGTATGTGAAGTTTGTGTTGGACAGGTTCAGCATGGCAGATTGTAGACCACTATGTGTTCCTATTTCTATGGGAACAAAGTTATCTGTAGATGATTGTCCAAAATCTCCTAGTGAGGTGGAGGACATGAGTAGAGTACCTTATGCTAGTGCAGTTGGTAGTCTTATGTACGCTATGGTCTGTACTAGACCAGACATTGCCCAAGCAGTGGGAGTCCTGAGTCAGTTTATGGCTAATCCTGGATGAGTACATTGGGATGCAGTTAAGCGAGTATTCAGATATTTGAGGGGTACATCAGATTACTCCATATGTTATCATGGTAACTCTTCTAGATCTCCACATTCAGTTTGTATTCATGGGTTTGTGGATTCAGATTGGGTAGGTGATATTGACAGTAGGAGATCCACCAGTGCTTATGTGTTCACTATGTTTGGTGGTGCCATCAGTTGGATGAGTAAGTGACAACTTGTGGTTGCTGTGTCCACTACAGAAGCTAAGTACATGGTTGCAACTCAAGCTTGTAAAGAAGCCATTTGGCTTAGAAGATTGTGTTCTGATGTTGGTGTTGATGCAAATAAAATTACTATTTGGTGTGATAGTCAGAGCGCTATTTGCCTTGCAAAGAATCCAACTTTCCATGCCAGAACGAAGCACATTGATGTGCAGTTTCACTTTGTGAGAGATATGGTGGAAGATGGAAAGGTAAATTTGGAGAAGATACATACTATGAAGAATGTTGCAGATACATTAACAAAACTAGTGGGCACTGAGAAGTTTAGATGGTGTTCAGAGTCTATGGGCCTTTTGGCCTATAGCAGTTAAAGTTCCTGTTATGTTCTTGTTGCTCTTACAAGGTGTTCGACAAGTGGGAGAATGTTAGGAATAAGGTGTCTCAACCTTGGATAATTCCTATTCTTATTATTTGTTTTGTAAATGTATTTTTTGCAAATAATGTAATTAAGTGTGAGTGTACATGTCTAGTTGGCATGTTGATGTGTCACTCCACTTGATGTATCAGCATCTTGTGCGTAAGGAGATCATGACTGAAATGGTCATGACAAATTCCTATGACGTGTAAGAACTATTTAAGGAATGTGCTATGACAGGTGTAAGAGCATCTTATGACTTGGGCCTATTTGGGCACCCAAGAAGAAGTGGTTGGTGTGTGTAAGAGAATATACCAAAAATAGGTTGGTATGATAGATTCTCTTACACTTCTCTTGTGACCGTTATTTTTGGAGGATTCTATGACAAGCTGTCATAGTCTATTCTAGGGATGGACACCTATTCTTGAGATTGCATGTAACAACTATGTACATGTGGATTTGTGCATGGGTCTTGGTGGTTGTGCCTATTTTTGGGTCCAAAGGAGTCTATATATATGATGCTGCTCCTATGGGAGAGATATAACAGAAATTTAAGTCTTGTTGGCTTTGTCTCTCATTTCCTGAAAGAACTTGCATTGCAAGTGTATTGTAATCTTTGTGTTGAAGATAATACATTGTGCAGGTTTTGGAGTGCTAGGGTTTTTTACCAAAAGGTTTTCCCCAGGGTATATCATTGTGTCATTCTCTATTTTTTTGTATGCATTGTATGTGGTTACAATATCTTTGTTAAAGTAGTTAACGAATCTAAAATTGTAAGGATTTATAAGAATTTGCACAACACTCTCCTATAGAGATTAGCGTAGGAAGCTGTTTCCGCACCTGAGTTTCCTTACATCTTTTCAATCAACAATGTCCTTGGACAATCCAAGATAGATCTATTTCTTCTTTCTGCTATACCATTCTATGGAGGTGTTCTAGGTGCAGACATTTGTCTTTTAATTCCTCTTTCATTACAAAATAGATTGAATTCATTTGATGTAAATTCTCCACCTCAGTCAGATCTAAGACATTTTAGGTTCCTACCTATCTCCTTCTCAACCTTATCCAAATACCACTTAAAGAATTGAAAAGCTCCATATTTTTCTTTTAGAAACATTACATGCATCATCCTAGTATGATCATCAAAAAACAAGATAAAATATCTAGCACCACAGTCACTTTGTACACCCATAGGTCCACAAAGGTTAGTATGAATGAAATCTAAAATATTTTCAGAAGTAAAAGATTTTCTCTTAAAATTTGAATTTATCATTTTTCCTAACTGGAATTCCTTGCACATCACATTCTCAAGTTTCTTCAATCTAGGTAGACATCTTACTTTCTTCTTCTTACTTATTTCTACCAAATTGTCAAAGTTAACATGACATAGCCTCTTATGCCATAACCAAATATCATCAAGTTGTGCAATTATACATGTTTCTTCATATAGGTCAAGATAGAACAAATTACCTCTAGTCTACTCTCCACTTCCAATCAGTTCTCTAGTAGCATCAAATATTTTAGCTTTCTTGTGATGAAATTCCACTTGGTAACCAATTTTGTTGAGCTGAGGAACACTTAACAAATTATAATTAAGACCTTCAACCCAATATGCATTTTCACAAGATATCTTATTAGTCAGTTTAATCAAACCTTTTCCTCTAATAAGACATGGTGCATCATTACCAAATGTTACACTTTTACCTCTGTAATGATGTAAGGTCTCAAACTTACTCTTGTCACCAGTCATGTGATGTGAACAACCATTGTCAATAATCTATTTATCATTCTTGTTCACATAGGCTATCAATCCAGTTTTCTCATCCTCATCAGATTCATCTTTCATTACAACATAGACTACCTCAATTTCAAAATCATCACTATCAATGTCAGTTTCTTCTTTAACAATGTAACAAGATTTATTACCTTTTCCTTTGTAGTCTTTGTTCCTTCGGTAGCTTCTGTCATCTCTTCTATCTTTGTGTTTTCTTTTTCTTTCATCATCTTTATCCTTCCTATGAGGACATCTAGTAGCTATATGACCAACTTTATTACATGCAAAACATATAATAGGGAGTTTACCTTTATACTTTCATTTTCCTCTTCTCAGTCTTCTAGCCATAAGAGCTTCTAGATCTTCAAGTTCTTCATCAGAAGTGTCACTGTCACTTTAACTTTCACTTTCACTTTCACTTAAATGCATCTTTCTTTTTCTTTCTTTGACTTGTTTGGAACTAATTGTGACTTGAAAGCAGATTCAACATTACCAATACTACCAACAATGAAATTATCATAATTAGGGAGTTCAAAAATAGTCAGCTTCCCAACCAAACCTTCCAAAATAAGAACATTAGCAGAGTTACATCTAGATTCCTAAATAGCTAAGATCTTAATAGCATATATAGGACACATAGTTCTTAGTACTTTTCCAATTATAGTTTCATCATCAATAGTCCCATTTTCTCCTCTAATAGCATTCATAACTTCTTTTATTCTACCACAATATTGTGCAATGTTCTCACCTTCTTGCATTCTCATTTCATCAAACTTACCTTTGAGACTCTTGGCCTTAGCTTTTAGTACATATAAGTCACCACCATAGATATTTGCAAGAGTTTCCCACATCTCCTTAGCAGTTGTGCAATCCTTAATGTCCTCAAATTCTGGATAGCTTAGGGAAGATGCAATTTCTAGCATTTCCTGATTATGTTCTTCCTTAGCTCTCATTTCTTCGGCAGTCAAAGGTGAGACAGGTGAGACATAGTCATTCTCAATGTAGTACTTTGCAAAATCACCAATACTGGTCAGATGCAACTTCATCAAGCTTTTCCATGCAAGGAAGTTTTCCTTATTTAGCTTCGGTACCTCCTTATACATCCTAATCATTTGCTTCAAGTCCCTTTAAACTTGATTTTTGTAAACACCAATAATAAGCAACCTAGCTCTGATACCAATTGTTAATATGATTTAGAACAACAAAGAGGGGGGTGAATCAATTATTCTCAGGTCCTGATGTATAAGAAAAACTTAAAAACTTTTCTTTAAATCAGATCCAATAACCAAAACAAACTTGGTCATCACTGATTCAATAATAGAAACATATAACATTGCAGTCCACTACCCAGTTGTAACTTAACTTGTAAAACATAGAAATGTTCAAACCAAAACATTCACACAAGTATTAACACCAGAATTTATAGTGGAAACCTAATGTGGGAAAAGCCACTTTGTAACATGCTACTATTATTTTCACTCTTTTAAAGTGAGCTTGGTTAAAAGTCAACCCTGTCAAAGGTTACAATACACACTGCTAGGTGTGACCCAGTTAAAGGATTTCAATCACCTTGTTAAAAGTGAGCCTTGTTATAGGACTTACATACATTCCATTAGAATGCAACCTTGTTCAAAGAATTTAACATATGACTATTAGATCAACCTCTATTAAAATGATTTTGACTATTACAATGGTTAGAAAGTAGGAGCAATATTGTTCTGAAAAACATACAACTCACTTTGCAAATATTAGATCCAATTCCATACACTAATGTTGGTTTACTAACTTTGAAACTTTGCCATCTCCATCTCTGATCTGTTCTGAACTTTTCTTCAAGCAACCACCACAATTCTCCTTCAGCCTTTTCTGCTTATATAGTCAATAAAACTTTATTGATCTTCCAACATTTAGTTTTCACCCATGCATACGCATATCCAATGCTCAGGTTCCCTTAATAATTTCCTTAATTAGGTTACCTCATCTTTTGCCACTCAATCTCATTCATAGATCTTAGGGTTAGATTAAATTCATTGAATCTACCCACATTATGTTCTTCAGCTCCTTTTTTAGAATCTTCTCAGATCTCTTAAAGATTTACAATAAAACATTTTATAGTGCATTTAATGCTTTCAAACAATCAATAAATAAAGTCAACACATTTTACATAATCCAAGAATTCAACAATGTTGGCTCCAAATCTGAATTCTCTTCAAATATAAAAATGTTGATGCTCAGTCAATACTGTGATCAACTACTCGGTCTTCACGTAGAAAGCCTGGTCATTACTAAAAAATGTTTCCTCGGCTTATACTATCTTCCTCGGCAATTTACTGATGTTCAGTTGACACTGGATTTTTTCTTGGCATACACTGACTCGGTCGACACTAGCATTGCTCGGCTTAAACATGATTTCTCTATTTTTGCTCAGACAAGCCTACTAGTTTAGTCTTTAATATTACTAAGATAAACAATACATTGTCTCATCATTGTACAACATAGTCAAGTACACTTTGTATTATCAAGATAACTCAACCTTTCCTTAGGTGCTATTGTTATCAACCTTGCCCATATATATATATATATATATATATATATATATATATATCTATATATATATATATATATATATATATATATATATATATATATGTATATATGTATATATGTATATATGTATATATGTATATATACATAGACATATACATATACATATACATATACATATACATATACATCTATATGTATATGTATATGTATATGTATATGTATATGTATATATGTATATATACATATATACATATATATATATGTATATATATATGTATATATATATATATATATATGTATATATATATATATATATTTATATATATACATACATATATATATATATGTATATGTATATATGTGTATACATACATACATATATATATATATATATATGTGTGTATACATACATACATACATACATACATACATACATATATATATATATATATATATATATATATATATATATATATATATATATATATATATATATATATATATATATATATATCTATATATATACACACACACACACACACACACACACACACACATGTATAGCCTAGTATGACTTGTCTTAGTTCATTCATGATTCTTTCAAGGTAGTTTTCACATATTATATTTTTTGTAATCATGAAGTTGACACAATTTCTATTTGGCATTATATTTTTTATTATCCTTCTTTGTACTCTAATTTCTAGGAACATTTTTTATTTGACTTCCTTGAAAACTATTTTTTAATGAAATTTTTTTGTTTATATGTTACATCTTTCTTTACACTTTACATGTCATGCACAATATGAGGATACATGTACATCTTGATATGTAATAGAAACTTGACTAATATATACTTTATATCTAATAAAAAATTTAGGCCACAAGCCATATCAAGATTTGATCAGTAATTTGGCAAAAAATAGAGGTGTTCTTGTAAAACTTTAAATTAAGACCAATGGTTATATTCTTCATAGTGATAGATGGTCTAAATGAGACATCAATTGTATATGTATTTAATATTGATAAATGTCATGAAACATATGAGAAAATTGTTTATCATCTAGTTCTTTTAGTATTCTTTTAGTTGCATCCTTTCTTATTCAAGAATTTCATACAAATTAGCATATAATTTAAGGTATATTCATACATCTTATGTATTTTCATATTGATCAATATTTGTAATGTTATTGTGTTATAAACAAGCATAAAATATTATTTTTATTAAATTCTAACTATATCCACCATTTTTTTGTTAAACTTCTCATATTTATCAGATGAAAAAATTATTATGGAGGATTGTATAAAGTTGGGAACCAAAACAGATGTATCTGATATAATTGAAGAAACCCTCGAGTAGAAAAAAAAAAACTCCTTCAATGAGAAGCTTAAAAGTTTTACATATGAGTCATTAATGGAGCTTTCCAATATAAACAAGTTTAAACTTGTTACATTATATTTTGTTCAACCTTATTGTTCCCTAATCATTGTATTGCTTCAAATGACAAAATTGATTTTGATGCTCCTCTAAGATTCTTTTTTGTTCATCCAAAATGAAATTTATAATATTAGATTTTGGAACTTAAAGAATAATTTCATGTTTGTTTTCAACTATGATAACAACAAATTTCCAATTCCATTCTATTAAAAGCCTACTTTGTGAGTAATATTTTTTGTACTTAGATTTAAGATGCAAAAAAGAGAGATGTTGAAGGAATTTAGAGTTCAAAGTTTTATCATTTTTTTAATTTTTCTATTTTGTGGTAAAGATTTTTAACCTTCAGATTAAGGTTAATGAAAAATATGTCTTGAGTATATGAATCACACCATTAATGTTTGTTGAGTAGATTGAGTAAATTTTCATAATTCATAAGATAATTAGTTTGTTATTTCTAGATTCAATTGAGTGCATGCTTTTTGCATTGATGTTTCTAATCACACTCCATGATCCATCATTAAGATGATATAGGGCAAGGCACAAAATGAATAAAGTAGAAAACATAAACTAAATAAAAAGAAAGAGGGAGAGGTGGGATGAAAGAGAGAACAAGGGGTAATAAAAAGTGACAATTGATAAGACTAAAATAATTTCAAAAGAACAAAGGATCGTAAAATAATGTTAATAAGTGTATGTGATGAAGGGCACTCCCCTTAATACCAAAAACACATAATAGAAATAGAGAAACAACAACAATTTGCAAGAACAGAAAATGGGCTTCTTATTATCTCCAAAAATGTGGAATTATTAATTTTCAAAAATACAATGTGCAAAGCCACATGGGCATTTTCCTTAAAATATTATGATAGAAAAAGTCTTGAATTATTACCTAGAACCACTCTGAACTACTTCAAACTAACTAAGACAACACTACGGGCCTTCTTTATATAGGCAATTTTCCACCGACTGAGAAGGTTCCAAAAATTTAGCCTTTAAGGCTGACTAAACATAGGGTTGGCTCAAAATAAATAAAAAATATGTTTTTAGGTAACCCAACTTCTTGAGGCCATAAATTTTTAACCATAGCTTTTTTTTCTATTATAACCACTTTTTGGAAATGCCAGGATGTGATCTTGATGAAGGGTGCTCCCCTTAATACCACAAACACATAACAGAAATAGAGAAACAACAACAACAATATGCAAGAATAGAAAATTGGCTTCTTATTATCTCCACAAATGTGGAATTACAAACTTTCAAAATTACAATATGCAAAGCCACATGGGCATTCCCTTACAATATTTTGTAGGACAAAGCCTCGAATCAATACCCAGATCTACTACCCAGAACTGCCCTAGACAACACTATGGGCCTTCTTTATATAGGCATTTTCCACCGCCCGAGAAGGTTCCAAAAATTTAGCCCTAAGGGCCGACCAAACTTAGAATTATTTTATTTTTCAATTTATTACATCAAAGTCGGCTAAAATAACTTTTGAAACCTCAATAGAAATTTTGAAGGAAAATTATTTTCTGCCATTTCAGGTGGCCCAACTTTCGGAGACCATAAGTCATCACCAGTTGACCTGATTGACTATTATAACCCCATTTCAGAAATGCCACGAAGCGCTCTACAAGCTTGACCGATGCAAGCACTTGTCACCCAAATTTTTGACCTCATTCGGGGCCTCTAAAGCCTTCAAAACTGAGTTCAAAGTTTTTGTACCTTCCTGCCAATACCGAAAATCTTCAATATCTTCAAAACTAGACCTGATCTAGCCATGAAACTTTGCTGGTAGGCTGATGTGACTGAGATGAACCTCCACACGTAAAATTAGAACATTCTGAGATCATAAGACCAACTTACTAAAAATAGCAAGTTTCCATAAATATCAGCTTTGCATAAGATAGCCCTTATTGAATACAAAACATATAAATATTTGTTTGGGTGATGCATGATTGCTCTTACACCCAGGATGCTCCTACATTAGACACTCGGGGTAATTTGAAAAGTGACCCCATCACGACTCAGGTGTGCAGAGGAAAACCAAGACAGTCAACCTCCTCCTTTGTTAGCCATGATGAATCTTCACCAAGTCATCATTTCCATTTGACCAAATACTCTTTATATGTCCTATTCCTTGTGCTTCTGCCAACACGACTATCCAGTATGTCCTCAATCTCATTGATATCTGAACTGGTTGTTGGAATACTCCACTGTGCTATTGTAACCTCATCTTTAACACTTCCTTCATGATACTTTGTCAAATCTGAAATGTTAAACACTGGTGAAATATTCAGCTCAGTACGCAATTCTACCTCATATGCATTTCCTGAATCATGCTTCTTCAGTATCTTACATGGCCCAAACTTTTTCATTTTCAACTTGTTATGTGTATCAACTAGAAATCACTCCTTCCGCAAATGAACCATGACTTCATCTCGAACCTGAAATTCCTTATGCCTCCTTTTCTCATCTGCCTTAGCCTTATACTGCGTATACATCTTGGTAATATGCTTCCTCACCTCCTCATGGATGTTCTTCAAATGTTCTACAAAATCCTCAGCTTCAACACTACTTATTTCTCTTTTATCTATCTTTCTCAATTCTGATGAATTTCTGGGACTACTCCCATGTACAATCTGGAATGGTGATTTACCAGTGCTCCTGTTGACAGAATTATTATATGAGAATTGTACTTGTGGTAAAATCAAATCCCATCCTGTTGGCTTATCTCCAACCAAACATCTCAGCAAATTTCCCAAACTCCTATTCACCACCTCTATCTATCCATCAGTCTATGGATGATGTGATGAACTGTACTTCAAATCTATCTTCAACTTCTTCCATAATGTACGCTAGAAATATCCAATGAACTTAGTGTCTCTATTTAAAACTATGGTCTTTGGCAAAGCATGTAGTCTCACTACTTCTTTGAAAAACAATTCTGCTATATGAAAAGCATCATTAGTCTTCTTGCAAGGAATGAAATGTGCCATATCATCCTGGATGATAAAATCTAGCCATTTCATCCTGTCTAGAGTAACAGGTTCTTTACAAGCTTTCCAAGCTTCACCAAAATCAGGATCCTCTGGATACAAATTCTTGAGTTCCTTGAACTCAACCACCTCAATCTGCATCTCTGTCAGCAATAGTTGGCTTCTGCTAAGCGCATCTCCAACCCTGTTAGACTTTCTACTTCTGTGTTTCAAAACAAATGTATAACTCTACAAAAACTCAACCCATTTCAAATTCCTTTGATTCAACTTTCCTTGACTATTCAAATATTGCAAAGCTTGATGATCAGTATACAAAACAAACTCCTTAGGAAGCAGATATTGTCTCCACTTCTTCAATGCCTGAACTATAGCATAAAATTTTTGATCATAAACAAAATATTTTCTCTTGGCATCATTTAACTTCTCACTGAAATAAGCAATAGGTTTGCCTTCTTGGCTCATAACAGCTCTTATTGCAGTACCACAAGCATCACAGTCTACTTGAAACACCTTATTAAAATCTGGAAGTGCTAAAATAGGTTGTTCTATAAATTTTTGTTTCAACAATTGAATACTCTTGTCTGCCCCATTAGTCCACTTAAACTCTTTTCTATCCCCTCTCATTGTTTCAGTCAAGGGACCACAAATGCTGCTAAAATTTCTAATAAAATTTCTATAAAAACTAGCTAGACCATGAAAAGATCTTACCTCGGTAGCACTCCTTGGAGTAGGCCATTCAAGGATAGCCTGTACCTTCTTTGGGTCCAAATTTAGACCTTCTGTTAAACTACAAATCCCAAATACACTAACTCTTTCTTCACAAAACTGCACTTCTTCAAATTAATCAACAATTTCTCATCTCTCAGCTTCTCAAACACCATACAAATATGCATCTTATGTTCTTCCAATGTCTTGCTAAAGATCAAAATATCATCTAGGTAAACAATGACAAACTTACCCAAAAATTCTTTCAGAACCTCATTCATTAGCCACATGAAAGTGCTTGGTGCACTGGTTAGCCGAAAAGGCATGACTAACCACTCATACAGTCCTTCCTTTATCTTGAAGGTAGTCTTCCATTCATCTCCTTCTCTGATCCAAATCTAGTGATATCCACTCTTCAGATCTATCTTTAAGAAATACACAGCTCTACTCAAACAATCCATAATATCATCCATTCGTGGCAATAGAAACCTATACTTGATTGTGATCTTGTTTATTGCTCTAGAATCTGTACACATCCTCCATTCTCCATTCTTCTTTTGTGCTAATACTATCGGTATAGCATAGGGACTCAGACTCTCTCGAATCAACCCCTTCTGCAATAACTCATGTACTTGTCTATTCAACTCTTCACTTTTTGCTGGTGTCATTCTGTGTGCTAGCTTGTTTGGAAAACTGGCTCCTGGAATCAAATCCATCTGATGATTGATCTTCCTTACCGGTGGTAATCCATCAGGTACATTATCAGATACAATATTCTAAAACTCATTCAACAAATCTGCAACCTCTTCAAGTACATCCTCTACTTCTTCTTTACCATCTTTTGGAATTAAAGCAAAACACATATGCTCATGCCTCATACCATCTAGGAATTTTCTTCTATCAACAAATATTATTCTTGCATTACCACATACCTTTTCTTCAGTCTCCCTCAATGGCTTTAGCTTATATCACACTCCATCCTTTGTCAGGGAATAGGTATTCGCACGACTATCATGTATAACACATCTATCAAACTGCCACCGTCTACCCAACAACATATGACATGCATCCATAGATATGATATCACATAGTACCTCATCTTGGTACCCACTAATCTTGAACTTTACTAGGCACTGTTCACTAACCATGACCTTGTGGTCATCCTGCACCCAGGCAATCCAATATGGATGTGGGTGTTTCTATCTCTTGAGCTTCAAATTTGTCACCATCTCTTCTGACACCAAATTATTAGTACTTCTACTATCAATAATCACATCACAACATTTACCCTCACACTTG
This sequence comes from Chamaecyparis obtusa, assembly GCA_027943335.1. NCBI lineage: Eukaryota > Viridiplantae > Streptophyta > Pinopsida > Cupressales > Cupressaceae > Chamaecyparis > Chamaecyparis obtusa. The sequence goes on along the minus strand of BSBK01014721.1, from coordinate 32,826 downwards.
CATCTAGTGCGAAATAGGCTCCTCCTTTGTTTAGGTTCATTCTCACCACTCAGCAAGACTCTTCTATTAATCAACGTTTCTCCTCTTTCAACATCTTCTGAATTTGATGATCTGGCATCTTCATCTACATGTGCAACTCTATCCTGGCCTTCATTCCTCCTATCTATCCTTCCTTGGTGTTGAGGACATTCAAATGCCCTATGACCTTCTTCTCCACAGTGAAAACATGTTCCACGGAAGCCTCCTCTTCTTGAACCTTGTCCTCTTCTTCTTCCTCTCTGATCTCTATTGTTATGATCTTGGCAATGATTGGAATTATTTCCTCTCTGATTTTGACTGCTACTCACCTCATCCTTCTTTTTCGGATCTTCATTTTGGCCTCCATATGACCATCCACCAGATCTTCCACCGTAACCTCTTCCATTTTGTCTGCTCTCAAACTTCTTATTCAACTTTTCCTCCACTTTTAGGGAAAACTAGTATGCCTCTTCAATACTATTCATTCAAACCAAATTCAGCTCCTCTTGAATGCTGGGCCTCAACCCATTAAGGTAACGAGCAACTTTCTCCTTATCAGCTTCCACATGGCCTATTTTGATGAGGATTCGATAGAACTCCTCTGTATACTCCTGAACAGATCATCCTGCTTCCTTCAAACTTTGCATTTTCTTCAGTAGGTCAAGCTCATAATCAACAGGGATGAACTGTCGCTTCAATTTATCCACCATCCGATCCCATCTTGTGATTTTATCTTTCCCTCTTCTATTTCACTCCAATTGAATCTCTTGCCACCAGATCTTCGCATGACCTTTCAGTCTGGCCTTCACAAATTTGAACCTATCAAGATCCTTAATGTCTTCATACTCAAAATATTCTTCACATTCATTAATCTAGTCGATCAGTTCTTCTGGGTTAAGATTTCCTGAAAATGCAAGAACCTCAATCTTAGGTCTTTTTCCGATCTTGGAAATGGCTCGAAAAAGTCTTTCTTCCTCTTGGTTCACAACTTCGACTTCTCCTTCTTGATCTTCTTCTTCGGCTTCATCATCCTCTACGAATCTCCTCTTGCAATGCTCACATTTGTCTCTAGAGCACTCTAACCTTAGGTGTTACAACACCAGCTCTTCCACCATGTTCCTTTCGTGGAGGCATTTTTGCAATGCGTACTGAAACCCTAACCATGGTCCTGGTGCAAACTCCCTCATAGTCGATGATCTGTTTACACACTCAAGAACTCCTGCTCTAATACCACTTGATGAAGGGTGCTCCCCTTAATACCACAAACACATAATGTAATAGAGAAACAACAACAACAATATGCAAGAATAGAAAATTAGCTTCTTATTATCTCCACAAATGTGAAATTACAAACTTTCAGAATTACAATATGCAAAGCCACACGGGCATTTCCTTACAATATTTTGTAGGACAAAGCCTCGAATCAGTACCCAGATCTACTACCCAGAACTACCCTAGACAACACTATGGGCTTTCTTTATATAGGCATTTTCCACCACCCAAGAGGGTTCCAAAATTTTATCCCTAAGGGCCAACCAAACTTAGAATTATTTTATTTTTCAATTTATTACATCAAAGTCGGCACAAAATAACTTTGAAACCCAAACAAAAATTTTGAAGGAAAATTATTTTCTGCCATTTTAGGTGGCCCAACTTCTAGAGATCATAGTCATCACCATTTGACCTGATTGACTATTATAACCCCATTTCTAAAATACCATGAAGTGCTCTACAAGCTTGACTAGCACAAGCGTTTGTCACCCAAATTTTTGACCTCATCCGGGGCCTCTAAAGCCTTCAAAACTAAGTTCAAAGTTTCTGTACCCTGCTACCAATATTGAAAATCTTTAATATCTTCAAAACTAGACCTGATCTAGCCATGAAACTTTGCTGGCAGGTTGATGTGACTGAGATGAACCTCCACACGTAAAATCAAAATATTTTGAGATCATAAGACCAACTTACTAAAAATAGCAAGTTTCCATAAATAGCAGCTCTGCACAAGATAGCCCTTATTGAATACAAAAAATAGAAATATTTTTTTGGGTGATGCAAGATTTCTCTTACACCCAGGATACTCCTGCATCAGATCTATAGTTCCTGACTCATGCAAGCACCAATCAACTAGGGGTTGATTGTGATCTGGAGCCTCTAAGGCCTTCAAAATTGAGCTCAAATATTTTTTACCAAAAAACCTCAATAACTTCACTGATACAGATGATATGACAATGCAACTGAACTAGTAGGCTGATATGACTAAGATGAACCTCCACCTATGAAATCAAAACATTCTAAGATTGTATGACCAACTTACTAAAAATAGTAAGTTTCCATAAATAACAGCTTTGCACAAGATAGCCCTTATTGAAAAAGAAACCAGAAATATTTTTTGGGTGATGGAAGATTTCTCTTACACTCAAGATTCTCCTTCATCAAACACCTAGGGTAATTTGAGAAGTGAACCTATCATGACTCAGGTGTGAAGATGAAAACCAAGATGGTTAACCTCCTCCCTTATCAGCCATGATGAATCTTCAATAGGTCATTTTTTCCATTTGACCAGATATTCTTCATATGTCATGTTCCTTGTGCTTCTTCCAACATGACTATCTAGTATGTCCTCAATCTGTTTGGTAGTTGAAGTAGTTGTTGGAATAATCCACTATGCCTCTATGATCTCATCTTCAACACCTCCTTCATGATACTCTGTCAAATCTGAAATGTTAAATACTACTGAAATATTCAGCTCAGTAGGCAATTCTACCTCATAGGCATTTCCTGAATCATGCTTCTTCAGTATCTTACATGGCCCAAACTTCTTCATTTTCAACTTGTTATATGTACCAATTGGAAATCACTCTTTCCACAGATGAACCATGACTTCATCTCCAACCTAAACTTCATTATGCCTCTTTTTCTCATCTGCCTTAGCCTTATACTACACATTCATCTTGGTAATGTGCTTCCTTACCTCCTCATGAATATTCTTCAAGTGTTCTGTAAAATCCTCAGCTTCAACACCACTTATTTCTCCTTTATCCATCTTCCTCAACTCAGATGCATTTCTTGGACTATTTTGATATACAATCTAGAATGGTGATTTACTAGTGCTCTTGTTGATAGAATTATTAAATGCAAATTCCACCTATGGTAAAATCAAATTTCATCCTATTGGCTTATCTGCAACCAAACATCTCAACAAATTCCCTAAACTCCTATTCACCACCTGAGTCTATCCATCAGTTTGTAGATGATGTGATAAACTAAACTTCCAATCTATCTTCAACTTCTTCCACAATGTATGCCTGAAATATCCAATAAAATTTGTCTCCTAATCTGAAACTATACTCTTTGGAAAACCATGTAGTCTCACCACTTCCTTGAAAAACAATTCTGCTATATGAACAACATCATTAGTCTTCTTGTAGGGAATAAAATGTGTCATCTTTGAAAATCTGTCAACCACTACAAAAATTGAATCATGTCCCCGCTGTGTCCTCAGTAAACCAAGAACAAAGTCCATACTGATATCCTCCCAAGGTTTCTCTGGTACAGGTAATGGTTGATACAACCCTATATTTTTCTTTACTACTTTTGTCATCTGACATATTCTGTAACTCTATACAAACTTCTTGACATCTTGCTACAACTATGGCCAATAATACTTCTCATTAACAATAGTAAGGGTTTTATCTCAACTAAAATGTCCAGCCAATCTTTTGATATGCTTCACCTTGATGATATTCTCCCTCATAGAACTTCATGGAATGCACAACTAACTCCCTCTGAATAACATGTGATCCTGGATGATGAAATCCAACCAATTTGTTCTATCTAGAGTAACAGGTTCTGTACAAGATTTCCAAGCTTCACCAAAATTAGGATCCTCTGGATATAAAATCTTGAGTTCCTTCAACCAAACAACCTCAATCTACATTTTTGTGAGAAAAATTTTCCTTTTGCTAAGTGCATCTGCAACCTTGTTAGACTTTCCACTCTTGTGTTTCAAAACAAATGTGTAATTCTGCAAAAACTCAACCCATTTCAAATGTCTCTGATTCAATTTTTCTTGACTATTCAAATATAGCAAAGCTTGATGATTATTATACAAAATAAACTTTTTAAGAAGCAGATAGTGTCTCCACTTCTTCAATGCCTGAACTATAGTATAAAATTCTTGATAATAAACAAAATATTTCTTTTTGGCATCATTCAAATTCTCACTAAAATAAGAAAAAAATTTACCTTCTTGGCTCAAAACAACTCCTATTGCAATACCACTAGCATCATAGTCTACTTGAAACACCTTATTAAAATTTGGAAGTGCTAAAACAGGTTATTCTGTAGCTTTTTGTTTCAACAATTGAAAACTCTTTTCTACCCCTGTAGTCCACTTAAATTGTCTCCTATCCCCTCTTATTGTTTTAGTCAAGGGTCCAAAAATACTGATAAAACTCCTGATAAAATTTCTGTAATATCTAGCCAAACCATAAAAAGATCTTACCTTAGTAGCACTCTTTAGAGTAGGCCATTCAATGATAGTCTTCACTTTCTCTAGGTCCATTTTTAGACCTTCTACTGAAACTACAAATCCTAGATACACTAACTCCTTCACAAAACTACACTTCTTAAATTTAATCAACAATTTCTCTTCTCTCAACTTCTCTAACACCCTACGAATATGCATTATATGCTCCTCTAATGTATTACTAAAGATCAAAATATTATCTAGGTAAACAATGACAAACTTACCCAAAAATTCATAAGGCGTGACTAACCACTCATACAACCCTTCCTTTTTCTTGAAGGTAGTCTTCCATTCATCTCCTTCTCTGATCTGAATTTGGTGATATCCACTCTTCAGATCTATCTTTGAGAAAAACATAGCTCCACTAAAACAATCTATAATATCATCCATCCATGGCAATGGAAATCTGTACTTGATTTGTGATCTTATTGATAGCTCTAGAATCTGCACACATCATCCATTCTCCATTATTCTTTGGTGCTAATACTGTTGGTACATCACATGGACTCATACTCTCATGGAACAATCCTTTCTATAACAACTCTTGTACTTTTCTGTTCAACTCTTCACTTTCTACAAATGTCATTCTATGTGTTGCCTTATTTAGAAAGCTAGCTCCTGGGATCAAGTCCATTTGATGACTAATCTTCTTGACTAGTGGTAATCCATTAGGTACATTATCAGATACAATATCCTGAAACTCATTGAATAGATCTACAACTTCTACAAGTACATCTTCTACTTCTTCTTTACCAACTTTTTGAATTAAAGAAAAACACATATGCTCATGCCTCATACCCTCTAAAAATTTTCCTCCATCAACAAAACTTATTCTTGTAGTACCACATGTACCTTTTCTTCTAGGTGCTTCAATGGCTTTAGCTTGTGCTTCAATGGCTTTAGCTTATGCTTCACTTCATCTTTTTTAGGGAATAGGTATTCGTACAACCATCATGCACAACATGCCTGTCAAACTACCATGATCTTCCCAACAACATATGACATGCATCCATAGGCATGACATCACATAGTACCTCATCATGGCACCCACTAATCTTGAACTTCACCAGGCACTGTTCATTGACCATGACCTTGTGGTCATCCTGCACCCAGGCAATTTGGTATGGATGTGAGTGTTTCTATCTCTTGAGCTTCAACTTTTTGGCCATCTCTTCTGACACCAGATTGTTAGTACTTCTTCTATCTATAATCATATCACAACATTTATCCTCACACTTGCATCTAGTGTGAAATAAGCTCCTCCTTTGCTCAGGTTCATTCTCACCACTCAATGGGACTCTTCTATTAATTAAGGTTTCTCCTCTTTCAGTGTCTTTAGAATGTGATGATCTAGCATCTTCATCTACATGTGCAACTCTAGCCTGGCCTTCAATTCTCCTATCTATCCTTCCTTGGCTTTGAGGACATTCAAAGGCTCCATGACCTTCTTCTCCACAATGAAAACATGTTCCATGGAAGCCTCCTCTTCTGGATCCTTGTCCTCTTCATCTTCCTTTCTGATCTCTATTAATCTAATCTTGGAAACCATTGGAATTTTTTCCTCACTGATTCTGACTACTACTAGCCTCATCCTTCTTTTTCAAATGTTCATTTCAGCCTCCATATGACCATCCATAGGATCTTCCACCATGACCTCTTCCACTTTGTCTACTTTCAAACTTCTTATTCAACTTTTCCTCTACTTTTAGGGAAAACTGGTATGCCTCTTCAATATTGTTCATTCGAACTAGATTCAGCTCCTCCTGAATGCTCAGCCTCAACCCATTAAGTTAATGGGTAACTTTCTCCTTATGAGCTTCTGCATGACCTATTCTAATGAGGATTAGATAGAACTCCTTTGTATATTCCTAAACAGATCTTCTTGCTTGCTTCAATCCTTGCATTTTCTTTAGTAGGTCAAGCTCATAATCAACAAAAATGAATTGTTTCTTCAATTTATTCACCATTCAATCCCATCTTGTGATTTTCTATTTTCCTCTTCTATTTTGCTCCAATTGAATCTATTGCCACTAGATCTTCGCATGACCCTTTAGTATGGCCTTCACAAATTTGACCCTATTAGGATCCTCAATATCTTCATACTTGAAATATTCTTCACACATTCATTGATCCAGTTGATCAATTCGTCTGGGTTAAAATTTCTTGAAAATGTAGGAACCTCAATCTTAGGTCTTTTCCCAATCTTGGAAATAGCTCAGAAAAGTCTTTCTTCTTCCTGATTCACAATTTTGACTTCTCCTTTAGAATTTCCTTCTTCTTTAGCTTCATCCTTGCTTTCATCTCTAACATTAAGATTCATTCCTCTGTGAATCTCTTCTTGAAATGCTCATAGTTGTCTTTGGAGTGCTCTAACCTCAGGTGTCACACCACCAGCTCTTCTACCATGTTACCTTTGTGGAGGCATTTTTACGTTGCTTGTTGGAACCCTAACCATAGTCCCGGTGTAAAAAGCCTCACACTCGATGATCTGTTTACACACTCAAGAACTCCCGCTCTGATACCACTTGATGAAGGGAAGTCCCCTTAATACCAAAAACACATAACAAAAATAAAGAAACAACAACAATTTGCAAGAACAAAAAATGTGCTTCTTATTATCTCCACAAATGTAGAATTACAATTTTTTAGAAATACAATGTGCAAAGCTACATGGGCATTTTCCTTACAATATTCTGAGAGACTAAGCCTTGAATTATTATCGAGAACCACTTTGAACTACTCCAAAATGCCTAAGACAACACTATGGGCCTTCCTTATATAGACAATTTTCCATCCCCCGAGGAGGTTCTAAAAATTTAGCCTTTAAGGCCAACTACACATAGAATTATTTTATTTTTCGCAATTATTACAATAGGGTCGGCTCAAAACAAATACAAAATATTTTTTTAGGTAACCCATCTTCTGAAGGCCATAACTTTTTAACCATAGCTCTGTTTTTCTATTATAACCACTTTTTAGAAACACCAGTATGTGATCTACAATGCCTAACTTGTGCAAGCTCGAGTCATCTGGGGCTCGATTGCGATCTGGAGTGTCTAAGGCCTTCAAAATTGAGCTCAAAGATTTCATACCCAAAAACCTCAATAACTACACTGATACAGATGATATGACAATGTAACTGAATTGGTAGGCTGATATGACTAAGATGAACCTCCACCTATGAAATCAGAACATTATGAGATCGTATGACCAACTTACTAAAAATAGTAAGTTTCCATACATAGCAGCTCTACACAAGATAGTCCTTATTGAAAAAGAA